>JBBPBX010028130.1:16211-36788 GCA_038048925.1 Garcialebias charrua
CTGAAACAAACAGAGATGTCCAAGGAGCATACTACAAACTACAACAGACATGAGATGGCAAAACATGCTTGGATGTTAAATACAAAAATAAGTCCAAACAAAAGTCAAAGTCAAACTTTTATTAGTCTTTTTATTCAAACATCCATCCATCCATTATCTTCACCCGCTTCTTCTTTTTCAGGTCACAGGGGTCACTGGTCCTATGTCCAGCCATCACAGTGCAAGAGGCGGAGTACACCTTGCCCAATTTTTTTTATTTTTCAAATATCCAAGAAAAAAATGTGCACATTTATTCTTTATCATTATAGATTTTTGTTGTACAGTGAGTTTGTTTCTGAAGAAATTACTTTTAAGTCCAAAAACACAATGGCATACTAAGGACCTGACATGTCTACAAAAATTACGGTATTTCAAAGACCCCAGATAGACCTGTTAAGAAATAGTGTTATTTTGTCAAATCTCTTTTACATGTGCCTTCTTTATCACAATAAAGATATTCATACAAAGACAAAAAGCATCTACATCTCTGAATGAAAATTAACAAACATGGTGGGCTGTTCATCTTCACCTTTTTAATAATAATAATAATAATTAATTCAATTTATAACGCACTTTTCATTACTGAAAATCTCAAAGTGCTACACATATATTGAATGCTACACACATTCATAAACCGGTGGCGGCAGACTACCATGCAAGGTGCTTTCCAGTCCTACCGGGAGCAACTCAGGGTTAAGTGTCTTGCCCAAGGACACAACGACACATGGTGCGGGTCCCGGGAGTCGAACCGCCAACTTTCTGATCGGGAGACGACTGCCCTTACCACTACGCCACGGCCGCCCCATTTTTCAGCCAATCACTGTGTTCTGGTTTGGAAACTTTGATCGCACCTTGACTGAACCTTCCATTTGGGCAAGAGGACATCAGTGGTGCAACAAAAGAGAGGCTGTACAACAATGACCACAGGACTCACAGCTGTAATTCTTCTTAGTACACTGTGTAAGTAAACATATTTCCTGAAAGAAAATTAAAACTAAATAGTTTGCATGTTAAAACAAGCTGTGTCTGCAGTGACTATTTATTTTTCCTTTTCTACAGATAATATTCAAGCTGATGATGTTTTGGACCCTGTTGCTTTGACTGTAGTCAACCTGGGGGATAAAGTTACTCTTAACTGTAATGCCCCTGAAAAAGACTTTACATTCTTTCACTGGTACAAGCAGCCTCTTGGACAAATGGTACAAACGGTGGCGAGTCAGATTTTTGGTAAAAAGACAATGAGTGTAAAATGTAAAGACTCACGCTTCAAAGCAACATCAGAGAGTTCTCAGTATTTTCTTACGATTACTAATGTCAGCAAAGAGGATGAAGCAACATATTTATGTCACTCTGGAACAACATTTTTGCATAAATTCATCAATGCCACTTATTTAGTCGTGAATGGTAAGATTCGGTTCTGTCCCTGTCTCTGGGACTTGTTTTTTTACTTCATCTTTTAAATGATATTTTAAAATAACCTCTGTTTTAATTACTTCCATGCAGACCACAAACGGCTCAAAACTGTTTCTGTGGAACAGAGTGAGCTGGTTCAGCAGGGAGACCTGCTGACTGTCCAGTGTCCACTTCTCTCCAAGGACAAAGTCCCATGTCTAGCCGATCACAGTGTGCACTGGTTCAGAGCCAAATCAAAGGGATTTCATCCCGGCATAATTTACATTCAGAGGAACATCAGTGATGAGGATGTAGAGAGAAGTTGTTCTTACAGTTTATCTGTACAAGACTCCTACGATGATGAGGCTCAGTACTGTGCTGCTGTCACATGTGGAGCAATGCTGTCTGCTGAAGGAACAAACTTAAAGACAGGTATGTCCTTACAGTTGTGTTTATTTCAACGTGCATGCCGTGATTTGTTTGGGTAAAATACATTAAATGTGGGCAGATGAAATCATTCATCACTTGGCTGCTTTTAAATTATAGATATTTACAGAGTTAAAAGCTTGAAGTAAAGTCTGATTGGTAGTTTCTTCTTCTTCTTCTTCTTCTTCTTCTTCTTATTTTTCTTCTTCTTCTATCTTCTACATTATTCTTCATGATGACCCTAAATATGTGATCTAATTATTTCTTAAGTCAATTCTACATCCTATAAATACATTCAGTGAGAAACATTAACCCTAAAAGTTTATTATTTTATTTAGGTGAAAAACAAGACAAATGTGTTTTAGGTTTTCTGAAATCTTCAAGGATTATATTTCCATCTGAGAAGAATCAGATCCTGCTATGATTGTACTTGGAGGACTGTTGGCTTTCTGTCTGACGGTGATTTTCTTGTTAATTTTCTACATAAAACAAAATAAAGTTTGTCATCATGGCAAAGGTAGGTGGGCCTTATCCAGATACACATACTTAAAATTTCTCATTCCTTTTATGTAATTCATTCATTCATTCATTCAACCTTTATTTAGTCAGGTAAATCTTTTGAACCTCATGGGCTCAT
Organism: Garcialebias charrua; assembly: GCA_038048925.1. NCBI lineage: Eukaryota > Metazoa > Chordata > Actinopteri > Cyprinodontiformes > Rivulidae > Garcialebias > Garcialebias charrua. The sequence continues at coordinate 18,706 of JBBPBX010028130.1, forward strand.
TTACGAAAGCGACCTGCTAAAACTAAAGAACAATGAACAGCAATGGTAGAATTTCCTTAAACAATAAACAAACAAACAATAAACAATAGAAAAAAAAAGAGAGAAAAAAAAATATATATATATATTATTATTATTATTTTTTAACAAAGTATCAAAAAACTAGCAAAACAGTATAAGGTATATGTATAAAATCAAAGACAGGAACAAATCTGCATTGGTAATGCAGGTAATGACTAAATGTTGTTTGTAAAATGTTTAATACTTTGTTCCTTTTTGAAAACAGGAGTAGAAGAAGTTTAGTTTGTTTTAGTGCACTAAAGAAAGAAGACTGTTTTACTTCAAAATGCATGTTTTCGTCAGGTCAGGTTATATTGACTACATTGTATATTGGCAACAAAGTTTCATGATTTTGTTATATTATTCAGTTATTATTCAGTTCCCTTATCAGTCATGTCACTCGGTGCAACATAATGCTATGGGAATTGCGCCCCCCACGCGATTGCCTGAAGGAATACAATCACGCCTTTACGGCAGGGGCGTCAGTGCCACGTCAGAGGCCCCGCCCTCTGGGTACTTAAGGCACTGNAGATAGATAGATAGATAGATAGATAGATAGATAGATAGATAGATAGATAGATAGATAGATAGATAGATAGATAGATAGATAGATAGATAGATAGATAGATAGATAGATAGATAGATAGATAGATAGATAGATAGATAGATAGATAGATAGATAGATAGATAGATAGATAGATAGATAGATAGATAGATAGATAGATAGATAGATAGATAGATAGATAGATAGATAGATAGATAGATACATAGATACAGATAGATACATAGATACATAGATAGATAGATAGATCTGTGTTGATTTATTTTTTCAGTTTTACTAACATGTCTCAGCTTGTAGTAGATAATTTATATTTGAATATGTTGAAGTGTGATCATTATTTATAATTCTTAAAGCAATATGAAAAATGTAATTTTCTCGCTCTACTTTTTTTGTTTTGTTTTTGTATGTTTGTTTTCAGTGGTACCTTCAAAAATGTAGTTAAAAAACGGCTTTTGTATAACGTGATGTTTTTGGTTGTATTGTGCTTGAAGCAGTTACAGAAGACATGTTATTAAATAGTGCACTTGTAACTTTTTGTCTGACTGCTAAAACTTTTCATCACCTCCAGGTGGGAGTATTTCTGTTTCTAACCACTCGGCTCTGAAGTGTAGAGTGACCACAGACCGGCCCACCTCTTCACCTAATGACTGATCTATGGTAGAAAAAAAGTGAAACATCCAAGAGGCTAAATACATTTTATAAACATTATATTTCATATTTTAATGTTTATATAATGATCACAGAGCTTGGAGGTGTCCTTGGCTGCCAGCACGCTGCAGCCTCACTCGGCTTCTCATCCAGCTCTCTCTGCTGACCCAAACATATGATTCATGGGCATCTCCTCCACCTGACGCTCCCATCAGAAAGGTTCTGAATTTTTTGTCTGCTGATACTGATCAGAAACGTTTAAACGTTTTCCTCTTGTGCTCCAGGTCCCACCTTGGCTGGGTTACTTAAAGATGGCTTCAAGAATTTAATGTGAATCAGGAGTGAAAAGCTCATTTAAAATAGGGTCCAGTATGAAATGCATCGCCACTGTGTGACAGGGCCTTTAGGCTGAGCTGATGGTGCTAGAAGCAACATGCAAACAGGCACATGCACAATCACCTAGCTGTGAGCGAGTGTGTGCAGGTGACGAGCACACAAATGCACGGAGTGGGATAAAAGGATCTGTCCTGCACTTGGTGGTATGCAGAAGCCTGAGCAGGATGGCTGAAAAGACTTCCATCTGTAAGGCTTTTTGGAACAAACATCTGATATGTCATCAGGTACATTTTTTTGTCTGATCTCTTAAGCACAAAGACAAAATAAACCACAGAGACAAAAGCAAAACCACAAGCAGCAGCAACACCGACAAACAAAACATGTCATAGGCAATTTCCCGCCATTTGACCCACCACTGAAGCTGTTTACTCAGAACAGAACTATTAGCTAGAACGATGCAGGAAGTGAAAAAAACAGCTACTAGCGTATCAAAAAGCCAATTTTATTTTCTAACAAGGTTGAGTCAGGTCCTCTGGATGGATTATTCTCTGTTCAAATTTTTAGTATTTTATATAGAAGACTTCTTCAGTCTAAGGAGCTGCAGCAGTCATAAGCAGCACATTCTCATAGTGGATCAACCAGTTTGATGGTGACAGACAAAACTAGATGTTCACATGCAAAAGGAGGACCATCGACCTAACAACTGATTGTTAGTGTCCCGATGGCTGCTTGATATTCACAGTGGGCTGAGTGATACTTGCAATAACAGCATTGTAAGAGGGCGGGGGACAGTTGAACACGGAGGCCTCCACCCCGTTTATTGATGGAAGGGTTCTTTTCACAAATATGGCCTCCTTTCAGGGTTGCCAGATCTCCAGACCGAAAGAAGCGATCAGCTCCTTCAAAACAAGCACAAACAAGCGACTCGCTCTTTCAAAAAAGGCCCAAAAAAAGCCCAGCTGGCAACCCATCCCATTGTGTTAAAAAAAGGCAGTTTTAAACAGTATAAACATATTTATTATGGCATTACATATAACCAGCAAAATTATACATTAAAGAACGTATTCAGTCTAAAAAATAAAAATACATTTTGCATTTTTATACAGCTGGTTTGTCATGTGTACAAATTAAAAAATAAATTAAAATTAAACTGCAAAAACAACTTTCTTTATACTGATGCTCAATGAAGCAGGTAGAAAAAAAACAGCATACAGGCAGGAAAAAACTTTGATTTCTTAAAACTCTGTTAAAAAAAAACTCTGTTTAAAAAAACTGTTTGAAAAGATAATTGAAATCATCTTCTTTCCTTGTACCAGAAGTCGTCTGTATGCTGCTCATGCTGACTCATCATTAATTGCTCGCGCTTCTATAGTTTTACCGGCTCTGTCGCTTGCGCCAACTGCACCTGAACGTAACACATTCGCCTTGACGTAACATACGTGGAAGGGGGGGCGTGACAAACTACCTACCACTCGCATTACTACTCGACTGAAAAACAAGCACAAATAAGCGACTCAATGTCCGCGAGAAGCCCAAAAAACCGCCATAAGCGGCTGACCAAATTTGAAAGCGACTCCAGGAAAAAACAGGCCCAATGCCGCTTGAAATAAGCGGACTTGGCAACTATGCCTCCTTTACTCCTCTCTCAAACAAACGTTTATCTCTATCAAGGATGTGAACATCTTCATCCCGATGGCCTGCTGATGAGTGTAGACCGTAGGTCAGAGGTCACTCTTTCAGGGACTTGCACAGTGACCGCTGAAGGTGGGCACCAGTGACCCCCACAACACAGAAAGGAAGACACAGTAAAGATAATGGATGGATGTGATCAAATGCATGCTGTAGGATTATATACAACAGAGACTGTGTACAGCTTTGTGTCATGTCATGGATTTATTGCAATTATTTTTTAGTATTGCAACTTTTTCTGCCAAACGTTAGTCACTGTTTTAAAGTAGAAAATGCATACTTTAACCTGGACAGTGCGCAATGAAACAGGAAACATGAGGTGAGACAACAGTGTGAGAAAAACAATGCAAGGCCGTTCCTGAAGTAGGTAAATACCACTGACGTGGGGGAAAAAAACTCTACAGTTTTAAATAATAAATGCCACAAACCCAAGCATTCCAGTCTATAAAACTGTAAATTCTACACATTTTCACTGTAATTCTGTTCAAAGTGGAGTGCTGGTGTCAGATTAATCTTCAGAGTTTATAATATTATATGTAGTGGATGTTACTTTTTTGTCAAATGTTAAAGGTCCTTTAAAAATATATCAGCATCATCTGTAAGCTGTAGCTCACCTGTATGCATCATGTTTGGGGTTGTGTATGATACTGAAAGTAACTGAAAGAGTGAACGATGAATGATGAGAAGTGTGAATACAACATGGCCACCAACTCTCTGTGCTGTGAGCTTGTTGCTTCAGTGACTGACAGACAGAGGGGGTGGGCCATCATTTGTGTTGTGGGGCTTTTTAACTGGTTGACTGCTATAGCATTTCCATAGGTCTCTCTCTCTCTCTCTCTCTCTCTCTCTCTCTCTCTCTCTCTCTCTTTCTCTTTCTCTCTCTTTCTCTCTCTCTCTTTGTGGCCATGCCATAGAGGTCATTCAAGGTCATTCAAGAGGATACTGATATGATACCTTCAACAAAGTATTTAAGAAGTTGACTGCTTTAATCTTACCAAGCTATTATTGTCTCAATGGCTCTATGGTTAATATCACCATAACAACTTCCTCAATACAGCAAGTTATTCACGTTATAAATAAACTTTATAAATATGATCCAATTATTTTTATTTAGTCAACCTTTATTGATACAGGTAGTCTCACTGAGTCACGAGGACACATTTTCTAGCTAGACCTTTTTCTTAAGAGCAGATAGTGGGGCGTTACGGGCCTTGCTCAGGGTTACAGAGTGGGGCATATGAAGGTGGAGGCAAGTGTGTGTGTTTTACCTTTCCCACCGACATGTTGATGTTGTCGATCTAAGGAGTTGAACCGGTGACCTTCCGATTGCAGGTCCAAGTTCTCCAACCTCTGTGCCACCACTCCCCTACTAGGATTGATGATCTTAGCATGACATGTATTCATTCAAACCTCGTAATTACACTTTTACTTTGTTTTACTATGCAGGATGACACCAGGGTGTTTTAGCAGAACGCACCAACAAAAAGTTATCTATTGTGCCCATTATTACCAATAATACTTTCAGTTTTCATTTTGGTGAAAGCCACACCGGCACTCATTAGTATGCTAGCTTCTGTATCCTACACCACTTTTTAGGTTTAAGATCATTCTGAGATTTTGACATTTCACAACATAAGAAAGGAAAATGTTTATTAATAATAATAATAATAATAATAATAATAATAATAATAATAATAATTAATGATGTGGAAATAGGGAGAGTCAGTGAAATGAAGTTTCTAGGTGTAATCATTGACGATAAATTATCATGGAGACAACACGTAAATTCTGTAAAAACTAAATTGTCCAAATCCATAGCAGTATTATATAAAGCAAAGGATTTACTGAATGACAATGCCTTGTATTTGTTATACAATACAATCATAGTACCACACTTAATTTACTGTGTTGATGTCTGGGGAACTGCGTGCAAAACCTTAACAAAGCCTATTTTCATCCTTCAAAAAAGAGCTATACGAATTATAACAAGAATGCATTATTATCATCCTACAAACAATCTATTCTATAAAATGAAACTGTTGAAGTTTTACGATCTAGTAGACTACAATATTTACTTATTAATGCATAAAGCTCAAAACCACAAACTACCTCATAATATTCAAAGACATTTTTTAAAAAGAAAAAGCTGTTACAATCTTAAGGGAACAGACATTTTTGTTAAGCCACATTATAGAACCAGTTTAAAGGGTCGGTTTACTTTAATGCATGGAATAGATTTGTGGAATGGTTTGGAAAATGATGACAAAAAAATTGAATCAAAACCTATATTTAAAAAGTTGATTAAACGCAAATTCTTAAATAGATATCTACAAATGCAAAATTGTTAATTTATTAATCTTCAACAATTGTTATGGGCTATGAATTTTTGTTCATGTATGATCATTGTTTGATTTGAGTGTTAAACAGAATTTTGTTTTTAGAAGGGGCAGATATTATAAGAATTTTATTCTTCATCTGCTTCCTTTCATTTTAAATCTGTTTTTTTGCTTTCTATATATGTTCTGAATTTGTTGCTTTGTGTTTTGATTTAAGATGAATAAATTACATAAATAAAAATAAATAAATAAAATAAAATATTTAAATGATAAAATATATATATTGAGCAATTTGATGAATAGTAGAAAAATCACGTCAGTGACACTTTAACATCGGTAGTCATGAAGTGCTTCGAGAGGCTGGTCATGACCCACATCAAGGACTACATCGACGTCACTGTGGACCCACATCATTACACGACAGAAGGAACCACCTCATCGGTGGTCCACACAGCCCTCACCCACATGCAGAGCAGAAATGGTTACATCGGTCTGCTCTTCCTGGATTTCTCCTCGACCCTCAACACCATCATCCCACAGACCCTGGTGCAGATGCTCTCCTTTCTTGGACAGAGTCCCACACTGGGGAACTGGATTCTGGACTTCCTGACCAACCGACCTCAGACTGTCAGGATCCACATCATCATCTCAACTAGGGCTGAACGATTTTGGAAAATAATCTAATTGCGATTTTTTTTTCTATAAATTGCGATTGCGATTTAAAATGCGATTATTTTTTTAAAATACCTTCTCAAGTATTTTTCAACAAACAGAAGCAATAAATCAATCTGTTTTATAATAAACAATGTCAGATTTATTTAAAGCAGAGATTAAATAAAGCAAGCAAATGTATGACTTTTCTTTTCACCATTTCTATTTTTTCTTGTTTCATAAACACAATAGTAAACAAGTTAAGTGAACTTCCTAACTACTGTCTGAACTTCACATGACAGTTAATAAATATAAAAAATTAGATATAAAAAAATTTAACTTACTGCTTTCCAGCCAGTAATATCATAAAAAATAAAGTGCAAAAAACAAAGAGAATCTGCTTTAACCAACTCGTTCTGGGAATTCAAACTCAGTGAACACAAAATAAAATAGTATCTGTTCTTATTAAATGTTTTAGATGTAAAGTTAAAAATAAAAAACTCTTGGAACAATAATGTAAACATAGTCCGTCAGTAACAGCAGGATGCAGAGCCTTGTGAACAGACTCCTGCCAGGTTGGTATAAGGGAGCGTGCATAACAGTCACCTGACAGCACCTGAGAAATGGCTGTGAGCTGCTCTAGCACCCTGGCAATTAGGGACGCACCGATAAATCGGCCGGCCGATCGATCGGCCCCGATTTCCTTAATTTGGGGAGATCGGTGATCGGCCGATCTTTAAACGAGAAGCCGATTTTATCCACCGATCGCATCTGCCTCTGCAAATTTATGAAAATCATGAAAATTTAGGGTGCATTTTGACCTTTTAACACCTGAAAATCGGAATCAGCAGGTCAGACTTTCTAAAAATTGGTGATCAGCCAGAAAATTGAAATCGGTGCACCCCTACTGGCAATCCTTTGGATCCCCATCTTGTTGGACATTCAGTGATGAGGCTGTGTTCAGAAAGTTTGAGCTCCCTCTTCAGTCATTGCTGCCTTCTTCTTCCAACTGTGGGAGAGACACTCTGTCATGTCCTGTAATACAAAATAAAATAAATAAATACACACATTCACATCCTCACCTCTCACTCGTGCAAAAATTGAGGACCAGAAAAATCTTCTCACGTTGTTAGTTAAAAACAATGTACAGGTTTTAGCTTTTCCCAGTTTGTCAACGTTAAGTGAATGCAAAACGTGATGACTAAATAGCTTCACATTACTGAACATAATAATTAACATTTTATTTAAAACAGACAATAAAAAGGATAGTATAATAGTTGTGACATCACGACCAGGTTTGGTAATAGGTACACGTAATGAGAAAGTGCATCACCTCATCTAAATAGCTATGCTAAAGCTAAGATAACAACATTAAACACCGCTAGTTTAAAAAAAAAAACAGCTTGCGCAAAACGTGTGTGTTACTGGTTCTGTATTAATTCGTATCACTAACGACAAAACTGTTTTTTTTTAAATCAGATAATGAATGCGCTTTTTCACGCAGAACGTTAGCTTGTTGAGCTAGCTGCTAACAGGGCAGCGTCAACAACAGGCCCGGTCACATGACCAGCTCGCGCTCTGTTTATCTCCCGCGGTCTCATCAGATACACGTTTACATGGACTAACTTACCTGAATTTTTAACTTTTATGACTTCTGTCGAGCCTGAAGTCATTGTGTTAGAGCGCGCGGTGTCCCCCTCCCTGCCTGCTCGGTTTTGCTCCACTCGGCTCACTCCCAAGTCACGTGACCAGTCAAATCGCAGCCCATGCGATTAGTGAATCGCGTTTTAACATATCGCGAGATTATCGCAAATGCGATTAATCGTCCAGCCCTAATCTCAACACTGGCTCACCCCAGGGCTGCGTGTTGAGCCCCCTCTTGTTCGCTCTGCTGACATAGGACTGCTCGGCTGGACACCTCAGCTGCCATATAGTGAAGTTTGTGGACGACACAGCAGGAGTGGGACGTATCACGAACAATGATGAGTCCAAATCCAGAGAGGAGGTGGAACACCTGGTGCACAGACAATCATCTCTGCATCAATGTGAAGAAGACCAAGGAGAGGTACCTGTGGGTGCATATATCCAGTAACCTCACCTGGAGACTCAACACTTCCTGTCTGGTCCAGAAGGCCCACCAGCATCTCTACTTCCTCAGGAAGCTGAAGAGAGCTGGACTTGGGAGCTCTGTCCTGAGGAGCTTCTACGTCTGTGTGGTGGAGAACGTTCTCTGCACCTGCATCACCGTGTGGCACGGCAGCTGCACTGCTGCACAGGAGGCTGCACAGAAGACCAAGGGGAGCAGCCTTCCCACCACCTCAGACCTCTACACTTCATGATGCAGGGGGAGGGCGATCTGCATCATGAAGGACTCCCCTCATCCTGCACACAGTCTGTTCCAGCCCCTCCCCTCAAGCAGGCAGCTGAGGAGCTCAGAGCAGCTGTCAGACTGAACTGGAGCTGCACTTCATATGACGGTTTTTTAATTTATTATATACATGTGTGTGTATACTGTATATACAGGTCCTTCTCAAAAAATTAGCATATTGTGATAAAGGTCATTATTTTCCATTATGTAAAGATAAAAATGAAACTTTCATATATTTTACATTCATTACACATCAACTGAAATATTTCAGGTCTTTTATTGTTTTAATACTGATGATTTTGGCATACAGCTCATGAAAACCCAAAATTCATGTCTCAAATAATTAGCATATCAAAGTCAAAGTCAAAAGTCAAAGTCAACTTTATTGTCAGATCTGCAATATGTACTGTACAGGACATACACAGGACCGAAATTGCGTTTCTCTCAGTCCCTCGGTGCAACAGTAAACATACACAGGACCGAAATTGCGTTTCTCTCAGTCCCTCGGTGCAACAGTAAACATCTAAACATTGAAACACTGAAACATATAATAATAGACATAAGCATAAAATAGTAAAACTAACACTGTCCTGAGTTTTTTTGCATAGTGGTATAAGAGTATGAAAATTTACACCAACTCTAAAACTAAAACATTAAACATTTAATGAACATAATACTGGCCTGAGTTTTTGCATACTAGTATAAAAAAAGAGTATAAAAAGTATAACTAAAATAAACTAAGGGTTTCTAGCATTGACATTTGCAAAGTGGCAAAGCAGCGTATGAGTTAATGTACACAGTATATGTATGAGGTAGTAGTTGATGTTGTTATAGAGGCAAAAAGTGGCATATGCAGTAAGGCACATTGGGCATCCCTAAATAAGACCGTTCAGAGCACACTGTATATGTACCAGCAGTGGTGTAGATATTAGAGTAGTGTAAATAAATGTAAACAGTAGTAATTACATGTAAGCAGTAGTAATAAAAGTAAACAGTATTAATAAATGTAAACAGAGAATGTAAACAGTATTATGATTATAGGCAGTGATGTAATACAGACATTAGTGCAAGTATGAGAAGTAGTGCAAACTGTATGAGCACATGACCGAGAGTTTAGTGAAAACCCGTTTGATGACACAGAGTCTAGTGTTAAAAACTTTGTGTTGAGTGATAATATGTGAGAAAGTTTTAGTGTTAAGGCAGTTCAAATGGGAGGGGAGGCAGAGCAGGCAGAGTGTTTAGCATTCTGACTGCCTGATGAACAGAGCTGTCTCTCAGTCTGCTGGTTCGAGCCTGGAGACTCCTCAGTCTCCTCCCTGATGGCAGCAGTCTGAAGCAGCTGTGTAGTGGGTGTGTGGGATCACCTGCCATGCGGTGGGCTTTCCGAGTGAGGCGTTTGCTGTGTAAGTCCTGCAGTGAGGGCAAGGAGGTGCCCACGATCTTCTCAGCTGCTCTCACAATGCGCTGGAGGCTCTTGCGGCAGGATGCAGTACATGCACCAAACCACACAGTGATGCAGCTGGTCAGGACACTTTCTATGGCACCTCTGTAGAAGGTGCTCATGATGGGGGTTGAAGCTCCAGCCCTTTTCAGCTTGCGGAGAAAGTAGAGACGCTGGTGAGCCTTCTTGGCCAGTGCTGCAGTGTTCCTGCTCCAGGACAGGTCCTTTGAGACGTGCACTCCCAGGAACTTGGTGCTGTCTACTCTCTCCACTGCGGTGCTGTTGATGGTCAGAGGGGCATGTTGGGCATCCCTCTTCCTGAAGTCCACAACAATCTCCTTTGTCTTCTCCACGTTGAGAGTGAGATTGTTGTGTCCGCACCACAAGGCCAGGCAATATTTCATCCGACCAATAAAAGAAAAGTGTTTTTAATACAAAAAAAAGTCAACCTTCAAATAATTATGTTCAGTTATGCACTCAATACTTGGTCGGGAATCCTTTTGCAGAAATGACTGCTTCAATGCAGCGTGGCATGGAGGCAATCAGCCTGTGGCACTGCTGAGGTGTTATGGAGGCCCAGGATGCTTCGATAGCGGCCTGAAGCTCATCCAGAGTGTTGGGTCTTGTGTCTCTCAACTTTCTCTTCACAATATTCCACAGATTCTCTCTGGGGTTCAGGTCAGGACAGTTGGCAGGCCAATTGAGCACAGTAATACCATGGTCAGTAAACCATTTACCAGTGGTTTTGGCTGTGAGCAGGTGCCAGGTCGTGCTGAAAAATGAAATCTTCATCTCCATAAGTGCTCCAACATCTCCTGATAGCTGCATTGACCCTGCCCTTGATAAAACACAGTGGACCAACACCAGCAGCTGACATGGCAGATCATCACTGACAGTGGTATACTTGACACTGGACTTCTGGCATTTTGTCATTTCCTTCTCCCCGGTCTTCCTCCAGACTCTGGCACCTTGATTTCTGAATGACATGCAAACTTTGCTTTCATCTGAAAAAAGTACTTTGGACCACTGAGCAACAGTCCAGTGCTGCTTCTCTGTAGTCCAGGTCAGGCGCTTCTGCTGCTGTTTCTGGTTCAAAAGTGTCTTGACCTGGGGAATGCGGCACCTGTAGCCCATTTCCTGCACACGCCTGTGCACGGTGGCTCTGGAATGGGCCCTTCTCCACAATCTTCCTCAGGGTCCGGTCACCTCTTCTCTTTGTGCAGTGTTTTCTGCCACACTTTTCCCACAGACTTCCCACTGAGGTGCCTTGATACAGCACTCTGGGAACAGCCTATTCATTCAGAAATTTATTTCTGTGTCTTACCCTCTTGCTTGAGGGTAAGACACAGAAAGACATCATTCTCTCAATGATGGCCTTCTGGACAGCAGTCAGGTCGGCAGTCTTACCCCAAAATTACACCACACGCGGCTCCGCCCCGCTCCGGTCCGCAGGTCGCAGCTGAGCGAGTCCAAAGCCCACTGCCTCCGCTCCGCTCAGGTCCGCCTGGATGCGCCGCTCCGAGACACGTGCGAGATCGCGCGATAAATCAAGTGATAAATAAGTAAGTCAGAACAAAACAATTCATTTGGTGGAAGAAGGAGAACAACTGTAGAGAGACTGCTGCCTTGATCTTCTCTCGTAAATGAGCTACATGGTTTGAGCAACAGGAAGTGATGTTTACATTTCAGAATAAAATACTTTTTTATTTATTTATTTCTTGTATTGCGTTTGTAGGCGTAGTCATAGTCATAAATATAATAGTTTAGTCATAGAATAGTCATAAATGATAGTTTGACAGCATTTTTGTACAAATAAATCCGTATAAAGCTAGGATTAGTCCGCCCGTGGTGATTTTATTTTGTAAATACGGAAGTTGTGCTCGTTCCTTTTCCTGTTGGTGCGACGTAATCTTCAAAAGTTGACTCCGGCACAGCTCCGGCGTCCGGCAGAAATAGAAAAATTTCTAATTTTGACGGACTGCCGTCCGCTCTCCGCAGCTCGCCGCCGCCGTGCGGAGCCAGTGTAAACTCTGTCATTGATTATAATGGGTGCGTATTTGCTGCGGAGGTCGGACCGGAGCGGGGCGGAGCCGGAACGCGTGTGGTGTAATTTTGGGGTTACCCATGATTGCTGTTTTGAGTAATGAACCAGGCTGGGAGTTTTTAAAAGTCTCAGGAATCTTTTGCAGGTGTTTAGAGTTAATTCGTTGATTCAGATGATTTGGTTAATAACTCGTTTAGAGAACCTTTTCATGATATGCTAAATTTTTGAGACATGAATTTTGGGTTTTCATGAGCTGTATGCCAGAATCATCAGTATTAAAACAATAAAAGACCTGAAATATTTCAGTTGGTGTGCAATGAATCTAAAATATATGAAAGTTTCATTTTTATCATTACATCATGGAAAATACTGACCTTTATCACAATATGCACATTTTTTGAGAAGGACCTGTTTATACACACGGGCGCGCGCGCATACACACATACGCACACACACACACACACACACACACACACACACACACACACACACACACAGCACACACACGCACACACACACACTCACGCACACACACAGATGACTGCAGCACCAGTGTCTCACATCGTTGTCTGTATAAATGAAGGTTGAGCTGAACAGAAAACTGCTGAATGTTCAGGGGAGTTCTGCCGTGGACAACATCTCCCAACGAGTCGCGGTGAGAGAAACGTTATCGAGTTATCGATGAGTCGGTAGCTGGGCAGCAGGGGACCGCCTCGGTCTGCTTGAACACCTAGAGAGTGAACCCTGAGCCAGGGCACGGTGATCAGGCATAAACTGTTTTACTGTGCCTGAAGAAGAGCACGTTACAACCGGAGGAAACCTGGGACACCCCCGCCCCCCCACACAGCCGGCCCCCACACAGCCGGCCCCCACACAGCCGGCCCCCCAAAGGGCAGAAAGGAGTTGGCTAACGCCGTCAGGCACTTGGTTCTGGCAGACCCCTGCATCACACTGGAAAATCCAAACATGGCTGTGTCACCGTGGTGTCAGTGAACGCCTCACCAACGACTAGAAACAAGTGAGAACAAGAGGAAAGTCACGGTGCCCTCACAGTGCAGTGGAACGATCCCATCAGGAGAATAAAGACGAGCGTATTGATTCCATTAAAAGATAAACCTCGGAGCCACCCTGCCTCAAATCCTCTCATCTTAACCCGTAATCCAGCTGGCGCCCTAAATCTACCTACTCACCCCCCACTGAGCTGTTGCAACGCTGCTCCATGAATGAACAACACAAACAGAACTTCTGACTGAGTCATTGAAAGTACATTAAACGTCATGACCCTGCTCAGCTCCACAGACGTCTGGGGACAGAGGAGACCAGTTTCTCAAGTTTAGAAATAGGAATGCTCTACATTCATGTCTAATACTGAACTCTAAGGGCCCCGGTAGAGCTCTGCGTTCGGCCGAACGCCGCTCTGTGCGCGCGCGTTCACCAGCACAGCTCTGCGTTCGTTCTCGTGTTTTCGCTCCAAATTCTTGACGTCATTTGAGCAGCCACAGCGCAGAGCGTTCGCCGATTGGTCATTTGCTGACACACCTACTGAATTGATTGACAGGTCGGGGGAGAAAAAAAAAGGTGAGCCGGCAGCTTCAGCGCAGCAGTGTTCTGTGTTTATATCTTATTAAAAAGTTCTATAAAAAAAAAAAAAAACAGGGAGCGCTGGTCCTGCAGCCCACAGCCCACCAGGAAATCTGCAGAACCTCGCGCAGCCACGTAGGACCCAAGTTTAATTCGCTCGTGACAAATTCATTCATTTCCTCATCATTTCAGTCATGGAGTCAGCGGAGGAGGAAGCGATCACTTGACTTTTGGCAAAAAAACAAAAGAAAAGTCCAGATCAGGGATGAAGATGGGGAATTTAATACATTTGTGTCACATACAAAACAGTCCAGCGCCGGGGAGTTTATTGTAAGACAACGCGCCTCGCGTACGTAAAATTTGAGCTTTGTGCGTTCGTGCCCTGCAGGGCTACGCTTGTGCTTCGCGCTCGAACGGCGTCGAGCAGCGTTCGGCCGAACGCAGGGCTATACCGGGGCCTTAACTGTTCAATGGTCTTGGGCCTTCTTTGTTGCACCTTCCTCTTTATGATGCACCAAATGTTCTCTATAGGTGAAACATCTGGACTGCAGCTGGACATTTCAGTACCGGATCCTTCTCCTACGTAGCCATGATGTTGTGATTGCTGCAGAATGTGGTCTGGCATTATCTTGTTGAAAAATGCAGGGTCTTCCCTGAAAGAGATGACGTCTAGATGGAGCATATGTTGTTCTAGAACCTGAACATAGTTCTCTGCATTAATGGTGCCTTTCCAGACATGCAAGCTGCCCATGCCACAAGCGCTCATGCAACCCCATACCATCAGTGATGCAGGCTTCTGAACGGAGCGTTGATAACAACTTGGGCTATCCTTGTCCTCTCTGGTCCGGATGACATGGCGTCCCAGTGTTCCATAAAGAACTTCAAATTGTGACTCATCTGACACAGAACAGTCTTCCATTTTGCCACACTCCATTTTAAATGACCCCTGGCCCAGTGCAAACGTCTGAGCTTGTGGAGCTTGCTTAGAAATGGCTTCCTCTTTGCACTGTAGAGTTTCAGATGGCACGGTGGATTGTGTTCACTGACAATGCTTTCTGGAAGTATTCCTGAGCCCATTCTGTTATTTCCTTGACAGTGGCATTCCTGTTTGAGGTGCAGTGACGTTTAAGGGCCCGGAGATCACGAGCATCCAGTAGTTTTACGGCCTTGACCCTTACGCACAGCGATTGTTCCAGAGTCTCTGAATCTTTTGATGAGGTTATTATATCTGTATCACTGATGACTTTACTCACAGACTAGTTCTTCACCATCATCGTGAACCGGCCTGATGTGATACAAATGTCCAACTGTGAACCATTCTACCCAACTACAAGTGAGCATAGCCCTTTACAGACTGATCATCAGGGATCAGTCAAACGGTTTGGTGATGAAACAATGACGTTGCTGCAGAGCAGAACAACTCAGGCTGTCAATACCTGCTTTTTGACGACATATTCATCTTCTCCCTTGGCTTTAAGACGCTCAACCTTCTCCTCCTGCTGCTTGGCCTCAGTTTTGTAGGCAACCTCCTCCCTGGCCAGTCTGAGGAGAGACAGGAAAAGAGAAGAAGTGGTTCAAGTCACGATGGGTGGGCTGTGATGGTCACTGTGTACAGGTGGGTCCATCAATCTTCATCTACTCTGTAGGACTCCACTAACTGACAGTGAGATCATCTCCCACTGGACGAGAAGATACACGCCTCAAGAACCATCAACAAACAACAAGCCGCCCTCACAGCTTCCTGCAACCAAGTTATGACTGAAATTAAGCTGTTTTAATCTGGAAAATCTAAACACAAAATCTTTAGTTTAGGGCATTTAATTTTTCCTCTTATTATTAGAATAAAATATTATTCTGTAGTTTACACAGCACGGGTTGATGAGCCAAGTCACGATGGGTGGGCTGTGATGGTCACTGTGTACAGGTGGGTCCATCAATCTTCATCTACTCTGTAGGACTCCACTAACTGACAGTGAGATCATCTCCCACTGGACGAGAAGATACACGCCTCAAGAACCATCAACAAACAACAAGCCGCCCTCACAGCTTCCTGCAACCAAGTTATGACTGAAATTAAGCTGTTTTAATCTGGAAAATCTAAACACAAAATCTTTAGTTTAGGGCATTTAATTTTTCCTCTTATTATTAGAAAAAATATTCTTCTGTAGTTTACACAGCATGGGTTGATGAGCCAGAAAGTAAATCAAGTGACTGGACCTGAAGGACTCTGTACGGCGGAGTGAACCAGGGAAACTGGAAATACCTTCGTCCTGCATGTTAACTTGATAACTTAGTGAGGTACGGATCCATTTAGGTGTGTCTGCATCTACCTTTAGGAAAGGTCCCCAACAAAAACTGGGTTGCCATGTCTACATCCAAGATGGCCACCACCACATTTCATTCAACCTTTATTTCTACAGGTAAGTCCCATTGAGCCTCGAGGACTCATTTACAAAAGAGACCTGGTTTCAACAAAGAATGATGACAACAGTGACAACAATAGACAGTTATAAAAGAGGCATACACATTTATATATTTTTTTTTAACAAAAAAAGATGTCAAAGTAGCCAAACATCTAGATTATAAGGCAAATGTAGAAAACTAAAAACAGGAACATGTCTGCATTGGTTCTTGCCAGGACTCCAACAGATTATTAAAGCCATTTAGAGAGGTCAAGGTTGAGATCTTCAGATCTACATATGTATACTGCTGCACAGCTGAAGAAAGAAAAGCTCTACAGAGAGTGGTGAAGGCTGCACAGAAGATGTTGGAGTCAGTCTCCCCACCATCACAGACATTTACACCTCCAGATACAGGAAGAGAGCCACCTGCATCATGAAGGACCACACTCACCCAGCACACACACTTTTTTGCCCCACTCCCCTCAGGAAGGAGGTTGAGGAGCATTAAATGTAGAACCACTAGACTGAGGAACAGCTTCTACCCTGAGGCTGTTAGACTCATGAATATCTAACCAGAATGATCACTGTGAAAAATCACATCATGTTGCTGCTGATCAAAGTCAAAGTCAAAGTCAACTTTATTGTCAGAACTGCAATATGTACAGGACATACACAGGATTGAAATTGCGTTTCTCTCAGTCCCTCGGTGCAACAGTAAACATTTAAACACTAAAACATTTAAAGGGGACCTCAGATGCATTTTTTTAATTTTTATGTTATTTCTGTGTGCTATCTAGACCCTATTCCTTCAATTTAATGCACAAAATAATTCTTAGATAATCAATTATACCCTTTTTAATTCTGCCAGTTTTAACTTTCGTTTTGAACGACCGGTTTCTGATAGAAGTTCTGAAGTCCACGCCCTTCAAAGATCTGTTTACGCCCTGTAACAGCCAGTATCTGTAATGTGTTGTTGTTTTAAAATTAGCTCTTTTTTTATTACTCATTTGACTTACTGTTAGTGCTAGCTTAAGATAACTTACCGAAACCCGTCTGAGCGCGCCGCAGTTTGCTGCTCCTTTTAGCATTAGACCACCCGAATCCGAAGCTAATGTTAGCTTGTTCCACTTCCGGTTTTCGCCAGCTCCGCTCGGAGACTTTGGGCGTTATCGCTGTTCCAGTCAAGACAACACAAAGTTCACCAAGTGTCTCCCGTAAATTAATCCGTAAGGGGAAGGTCCTCACTGCTGCGAGGCTGCTGCGAGGCTGCAGCAAGGCTGTACAGTTGAAGCTCCGCTCCATGGCGCCAGAAGAGGGTCCCGTCGCAACCGGTCTCTACGCCGGGGGTATGCTCGTTTAATTTTTGCCGGCGGCGCGTTGGGAGAGATCGCAAATACACTAAAAATTGAACTAAAAAACATAAAAATAACAATTATACTTTATTTATAAAGCCATTTAAAAAACCACAGCTGCAACAAAGTGCTGTACACATGAAATTAATAACATATAAACAAAAGATGAGATGAAATCATGAAAAACAACAGTCATGTGTTTAATACAGAAGTGGGTTGAGCCTAACCAGGTGAGGGGCTGGACTCAGGTTTGAGGTGGGTTGTCCTCGCGCCTGTGACGTCACAGGCGCGATTGACTTCCATTTTATTTCAAAAACGAACCGTTTTCATCACAGTAAAATAAATCTACTTAGAGTAAATAAACCACTGGGTGCATTTTTTTGGCACAAGGACTGTTTTTTTATGAAGTAAATACCCAAAGTTTAGTAAAAAAACATTAAAAAGTGAATTTTGCATGTGTGGTCCCCTTTAATAAACATAAGCATAAAAGAGTAAAAGTGTAACACTGTCCTGAGTTTTTCATAATAGTATAAAAGTATGAAAATTTACACCAACACTGAAACACCAAACACCCAATGAACATAAGCATAAAATGAAATAATAAAAGTGTAATACT
>JBBPBX010028131.1:9864-27856 GCA_038048925.1 Garcialebias charrua
TTATTATTATTATTATTATTATAACATACAGCCTCAACTCTATCTCTCCCAAAGAAAGCCCATTTTACTTCCGGGTAGGCACTGTTGCTCACGATACATTGGTACTCGACTCCCGGTGCTTCACGTGAACGTCCAACCAATGTAGAGCTGACAGTGCTGGAACAGATTTCTTCCACTGGAGTCCCTACTTCATCTATGCATCCTCCATTTGTCTTTCACAACTGTGTCATGGAGCCACACTTTCCACCATGGAAAATGTCTGGCTATCTCCACCCAGGCGTTTTTTGCCGTTTTGACAGTTTTACATGTTGGTCTGGGACATTTGTATAGATGGATATACCGTATTTTCCACCTGAAAGGTTGCTTCGTTATATAGATCGCTTTGTCCAATTATTGGAAATAATTTGGAAAAATCCATAAACAGATCGCAGCTTTATTTAGGTTGCATCTATTATGCGTCACCGCTACGTGACGTGTCAGCGCCTCATTTGCCCTGCTGAAAATGGCGGACACAGAAGCGAGCGAGCGCAGAAGGACTTTACAAGATTAACATGGTAAAAACAATTATTTGTTTGCTAAAAATTATAGCTGAAATTATAGCACAAGGGTTCCTGAGCTTTACCGTTCCTTGGTCAAATCTGCTGGATTTAAATTGTTTCTCTTTGACGTCTTCCAAACGGTCACATGCACTGCGAAAATAAATTATAAATAAATCAAATTTTAGCTCAAATGTCTCATACAGGTCACAGTTCGTAAATTACCACCAAGTATTTACGTTCTGTAGGCTTCAAGAAAATCTGCGGTTATTTATGAGTTATTTAGACAAAATCCGTTTAGGTAGCTACCGCTAACAACAGACAACATGCTAAAAGATCTTTTTTTTTTTTTTTTAGCTCCAAACATCTCCTGCAGCTAACAGTTTGTAAATGACCACCAAGTAATTACGTTCTGTAAGTTTGGTAAAAATCAGTCCTGTGGTTCTTGACTTATCTTGCTAACAAACACAGCTAACAGTAGTTACCTCCAGAGCCGGAGGCCGGGCAGCGACAGAGTCAGTCCGAGCAGAGGAGGCTTTTTTTGTACACATAATAATAATAATAATAATCATTTTATTTAAAAGCGCCTTTCATGACACCCAAGGACACTTGGGTGTCACATGTGCTCCACATGAGCTCCACATGAGCTGGAAACGGTTGGTGGACTCTCTGGAAGTGTCAGAGCTCCAGAGCAGGAGGCCGGGCTGCGACAGAGTCAATCCGACCAGAGGAGGCTCTCATCGGACACATGAGGTGGGAATGGTTGGTGTACCCTAGCGGACAAAAGTGGTACTGTACCCCTAGCGGCCGAAAGTGGTACTGCATAATATTTGGTCTAAATGAAAAACGGTCATATCTGAGCCAAAAATGGGTCTAAAAACATGGGGAAAAAATCCATAAACAAGTCTCACCTCTCTATTAGTCACAGGGCATGCAAATGAGGCAAAAAACTGTGACCTATAGTCCGTAAAATACGGTACTCTCTGTCCATACTGCTTGTGGGTACAAAAGCAGCCTTCTGGAAACAGATAGTTGGAGCAAATTGACAACATTGCTGTCGGAGTGCTTTTCTGCATAAGCAAACGCGCCCTCAGAATTCAGACCACAACACTTTTGTCTGCTGGTGGTGGGGGCGCAAAAACTTCAGCCATGGCCTTGTGCCGAGAAGTGGCCGGCGACACGAGGCTGAGAACAAAAATATGTGAGTTTCGACACACAGCCGTGCCACAGCTACATCAATGAGCAGATTTCATAGGTTTGGATGGACATAATGTCCTTCATATTTGGAACTCTTAAAGGGAAAGCCCAATAATTTCATATGCTGCATGCATAAATACCAAGAGTTGCAGCTTGCCTTAAATGTGACTTTGCCTCAGGCTCAGAGTCAGAATAAATCTGTTTGTAGATGTCTACCCGGTGCCGTTTGGAGCCTGCATATACCGGTACCTGATTTCAAAAGCAAATCTTTTGTCCTGTTCTGTTTGCATATTGCCCGTACATACCTAACAGAAAGAACCTTTGTTGTAAATATCTTTATACTGCATTTACCTCATCTGTCAGTCAACAACAGTTGACTGGTTGGTTGGTAAAAAACATAACTCTGCAAAACAACAAGAAAAAAAGAACCCCAAGCATTTCTCATAATGACCATTTCTTTCCCCGTTTAAAAAAAAATCCCAATCAAACGTGGTTTGTTTCAGCCCTCAGCCATCCCTCACACTTCTTTCTTGATGTTTTGGATCTAAACCTTGGCTTCTTGTCAAGTGCACAAAATTTGCTTAATGTCTTTGGAGGTTTTCTTTCTTTGTTCCACATTTTTGCTGATTGCAGGGAGGTAATAAGCACCTGAAGGTTGAAAGGAAATAATAGATTTCACCCACAAGGTAAGGAGTGAATGTTGAAAACACAGGCAGACACAGTACCGTAGTTTGATTTCCTTTAAAGGGTATTATTTCATGTTTTTTTCTCCCTAAAAACAAAACTAAAAATGCCGTGATTTATTTTTATAACAAGAAACATGGCTCCGTAAAGTGCTTTATGAAATAGTGTAAACATCTTTTTTTCAATGTCATTATCATAATAAATATATATTTTTAGCTTACTTCCTGTCTTACCTCGAAAGCAAATACAACTTTTAGTGAGATAAAAGACAATGCTGCACAGTTCCATCTCCTGTGACTTCTATTTCTACTTTTAAGCAACTTATGTTATTAGAAATCAAAGGATTTCATCAGCATATTTATATAATTTCTCATTGATTCACTGGGTTCTAAATTTCAGAGTAATGTCCCAAACGTAAAATAAAAATAAAAGCTTATTTATAAATGATCACTTTGCATGCTTTTGGGTTTATATTTGAGACCCAAGAGTTTAATAAAAGCAGCCATGAGTAGAAAAATTATCAGGATGAAAGTAGAGAAATCCCTTTTTTGGCTGTCCAAAAAATATTCAGTGTCATGAAAACCTTTATGAACTCACATTTCCTCTGACGATTGAAACTGTATTTAAATATGCTCGTTTGTTTTTGCAACATAGATTGCTTCAGGTGGCTTTAAGAAAAGAACATTGTGACATTTTGTTTTGTATGTACTGGTAATTTGTTTGATTTAACAAATATCAATTAATTCATTCAACCTTTATTTAGACAGATAAATCACACTGAGCCTCAAAGACTCATTTACAAGTGGGACCTAATTAGACAGACAAAAAGTGATGAAAGTGACACGTATAGGATTTAAACATCTTCAAAGAATCATATGAGCTAAGCTTACATTGCTGTATCTTTTTCAAGTTATTTTCTCCGGAGCTGTGCGTTACTTAGCAAGCATGTTATTCAACACTTGCTCTTCTCAAGGGCGGACGTATCCTCTCGGTCTCCGCTTTGCTTTTGCTTTGTCTTGTCTGTGAAACTGTCTGAGAGCCTCTCTTCTACAAAATCTTCTGAATCATAACTATGGACTTCAATTTGGTCAGTTGGTCCCTCAACACAACTGATAACATTTCTTCAAAAAGAAGGCAGGCTGTAGGCGAGCCAATTTGCCCTGTTGGCATGCACACACATATCACATCGACTTAGAAGATTTGATGACGTGTCTATCTCTCCTGTCATCTGTGGATCCTAAGGACACATACTTAATTGGATTCATGATAACTGGTTCCTGCTTTTTGGATTTGGCTGGTTCCTGGTCTATCAACATAAAAGGAAGACATTGGCGGCTAATCTGGACCTGGTCAGGCTGCCTGCCTTACATGATGGCTTGGTTCATGTCTCGATAATCCAGACTTTTGGTTGAATGGATTAGAGCTTGGGGATTCTCTCAGGCATGTTCCATTTGTATGGTTATTTTAATTTGGACATTTCGTAAGCGAGTGGACCGACACAGACTGAAGGTAGATGCCATTAAAGTTCTGCCTGTCCCCAAAACAACCGTGCTTATCTAAAATTTGGCTCACTGACTGGCCTTGACAGGCCGTCTTATCTCAACACGCCTGCAGAAGTTTTGTAAACCTGACACTCTCACCCATTCCAACCCTTCTGCTAGGGAATTCCACAGACTTTTCAGAGGATTCCAGCTGAATAAACATTTTGTCATCATTTCAGGACTCTGAATTTGCCTCTGGCCGTCCTCGGCAGCCCCCCATGAGTGTGCACAGATCTCCAGAGGGAACTACTGTATATGAACTGAGTGATTCTATCTGAACTCTGCAGTGTCCCTATAGGCTGGCTTGCTCAACTGCCTTTGAGTCCCCTCCCCCGCCCTCTGCGTAATGTCGGCGTCATTATGTGCTTGTGTGCAAGATTTTTTTCATTACCACATTTTTGACCTTCAAGCAGAGGTCAAAAATGTGTTAGGAATTTTTTTGTCTCCAAACCCTTTGTGTCATTTTTTACCACTTTTATTGTCTGTCCAACAGATCTCACTTGTAAATGAGTCTTTGAGGCTCAATGTGACTTATCTGTTTAAATAAAGGTTGAATGAAAAATGTTACTTGAATCTTAATTTTGTTTGAACTAATTGTTTGAAAAAAAAGGGGCAGATAAAATAAGATTTTTTCTTCTTTCTGATACCTTTCATTTTTATATTTTGTATGTTATCGTTTATGGGATTGTTTTAGAATAGAATAGAATATATCTTTATTGACCTTGACATTGCACCGGGGCACAAAGACAACGTTAATGATTACGCACATTCATCATAGGATAGGGACGAGCGCACGAAGTCGCAGCAGTATAAAACCGCGCCACCACAATCAGATATGGAAAAAGGAAAGACACAATAGGTATCATTTGTGTTATTCAAAAAGAGAGTCTATCAAAGATTGCCTGAGGACACTCCATGATAAAGTCCCAAAAACTCTAACAGCATTAAGCACATCACACGAGACATAGTTGCAGTTTTGACGACAGGCGGGAGGAACAGTCTGTGTGTTTCTGTTCAGATAAGAGCAGTTCGCTGGTCTCAGAGCTCGGCTCCCACCGAGAACACACACACAGAAACCTCTTGGGGGAGGGTGGTTGGGAGGGCAGCGGGCCCTACAGCTCCCAGCTCAGGAGAAGATTTGTAGGCAGCATTCAAGGCCAGAGACCAGATTAGATTTGTTGCTTATTTTTCAGTCAGACCACAGTGTTCTTTTTACTGCAGTCTTTTAGTCCAGGTGCAGCTTCTGGGTCCAAATCGCCGAATCGAGTCAGGTTCCGAGCTAAAAAGATCCTTCCGTATGTGCCCTGTTTGAATCCGAGCGGCTGTAAAAACGAGTCCCACACACCACGGTCCGCGGCAGCCGCCACTCACCACCGTGTGATTCAGCTCGCACAACAGCTGGGAAGGTCATTCATAGCCTGGTTCAAAGCATTTTTGCTGAGCAGGAAGTCTCGCCAGCTCGCCGATCGCGGCGGTCCCTCAGCCTTCAGTGGCAGGAGCCACCGGTATCCCAATAAATCACAGAGGTTCCACGTCCCCGACAGAGTGAGCGGACAGTTACATTAGCCTGCTCATCGAGTCCATAATGTAGCTCACCGCATGCGTGTCGAAAGGGCGCTCTGGCTCTCCCCGGCCAGAACGCTTCGTGGAAATTTATGTTATCGATAGTATCGATAGATGAAATGGCCCAGAAAGCAGTCCACGCACATAAATCCATCCCAAATTGGTTCGAGCGAGCGCTGAAGAGTTATAGACGAGACAAATGCAGAAGCAGGGAGGGGGAAACCAGCGAGGTTAGGAGCGAAAGGAGATGCGACCTGCCCTGCCGAGAGCTGAAGCTGTATTGTATTTTAAAAATGAACAAATTTTATAAATATATAAAATAAAATAAAAATGAAATAAAAACAACACAAACATGGTAGTTGCTATTGGTAAACAGGTCCATCTGTTCATTCTGATTTTAACCAATTACAACCCCACAAATAAACAAATTTTGACAGTCTGTTTTTGGGGATTGCCATACAAACAGCGGGTTCAGATGTTGTCAGTGTAAGGATTGGCTCCGTCCCCTCCTTACATCCTGTCTGTTCCTCTGTTGGTCTGTCAGCTCAGCATCACAGGTGTTTGTGTTTATCATTAATTAAGCCATGTATATTAGTCTGCGTTCTGTGTGTCTCATTGTCGGGTCATTGTCCCTGTTACCCTGGTGTGTCGTTCCCCAGCTCCTGGTCTGTGAGTACATCTCGTTTACGTGTTTCAGTGTTGATTTCGCCTTAATAAATTGTTTTGATTTTTACTCGTGTCTCAGTAAGTCTGCCTGTCTGTACCACGGGACTCATCCCTCATACCATTTTATGGGCGCTAGCAACTGTTATCATCCCCATTCGTAGCGGTGAATAGGTCACAATCTACCTACTAGCATGTTCAACATAACGTTATCAGCGTTGTTATCGCTGTGAGTAGGCAGCGTGTTTCCGTAAACCCAGAAGTTTAGTGTGTTTTTTTTCAGCTTATGTAACCGTTTGCCTCAACCTAACTTTAAACCTGACCCAGTTACCCTTGTGCCTAAACCTAACGAAGAGCCTAAACTTAACCGAAGACCCTTTACTCTAAACCTAACCACGTAGCTAAAGACGGAGCCTGCTTTCATCGCTTGCAACGGTGACAACATACCTTTAAATCTACTAGTACAGTAGGGGCATACTGCACGCCACGAATGGGGGTGATAATAATTGATAGGGGCCATTTTATGGATGATAACATCCGAAGCGGGTGATACAAATGCATGGCAGGCACCTATTATTATTCACCACGGAAGCCTGTCTAGATTTCTATCTCTGTTAATGTGGCCCAAACAAATATGTCTATCCCCACAAAAGTTATATGTGTGATGTGTGTTATTACTTTTATTGGCATTTCGAGTTACCATGGCGACATAATTTGCGAACAAAAATGCTATTTCACCAACTCCAGGAACTAGTTGGTGACTGGCCACTCAGTATTCTACACCTGAAAAGCCTTTCTCTTTCAACTTTAATGTGGCCTGTACCGCAACGTGGACCCCCACAAAAGTTATATCAACATGACCGGCCCGGCTCCGGGAAGTGTGTAAATACTTTTATTGGCATTCACAGTTACCATGGCGACATATTTTGCTAACAAAGATGCCATATTTCTCATAGGAAATGAATAGAAGAAAACTCTTCACAGAAACTGAGTAACGTGAAATATATTTCTATCAGTATTACATTACACCCATTATGTTCCATTATTTGTATTCACTTAATTCTGCCTTATAATGTGAAATGTGACACAAGGCAGAACGTTTTTCTCTCGGGCTTTGTTTTCACTAGGGAACAGTTACACGCCTGCACAATTCAACAGACCCAACATTTGATGTTTACATTGAAGCTGATAGTTTGTTGACAGAAAGGAGGGTCACGTGGTAGTGTAGGTGGTTCCAGGGCGGTCCTGAAGCAGTCCAAGGAGGTTCCAGGTTCCAGGAGGCGGTGACGACATCCGGGGTTTTTATAACCGTGGCCCTGCCTTTGAAGATGTGTGTGTGGACTTGTGCTCGGTGAGAGGTCTGTTGTTGCTGTAAGGTTTATTCTTATTATGTACAATAAACCTGCATAACTTGCACATTCGTTTCAGAGCTTCCTTCAACCTTTTGAATTCGCAACAATTTGGTGACCACCGACGTTGGAGGTTGTGAAGGGAGACGATTTGGAGGGTTTCCCCCCACCGACAGGGCTGAGCACGTGCGCAGTCAACAACCGGTGCTTCACAGTGTAGGTGAGCAGAACTCCTCTTACACAAAACGTCTGCGTTTGGACACACTAAATTATTTGTTGACCGAGGGCTGTTTGTCTCCGGGTGGGCCAGTGGTTTATAATGTTAGCAGCTAACGGTAAAAAAAAAACGTGTACTACTGTTGGTATTTCATCTGAATGTGCATTTTTTTGCGGGTTCTTGTACATGTAAGTAAAGTCAAAGCACATAAGTTCCATACACGCGCAAGGAAATTTATGGTTGCCTTAAGTTTGGCCTTCCCCCACATCCCCCTTCTATGAGCTCCGGCCTGTCGGCTGGGAGACACTTATCTTTTGGGCTCCGGGAAATTGTGGGGCTGAGGCCAGTCGTGAACTCCGGGACTTTGCTCGCCGTAGAGCTCACAATGGCTTTCATCCGGCACACGATTTCGCCGTAAAGAGTGCCCCGGGCGCTCCGGGTTCACAGGATGCCGTGCATGTGATTTAAGTTCACAACCGGGACCTGTGATCGCTGTCAGAGTCACATCTTTCCCTCCCCTTCCCAGTTGAAGTTGATTACCGTATTTTCCGGTGTATAAGTCGCAATTTTTTTTATTTTCATTTATTTATTATTTTTTACTTTCTTTTGTTTATTTATTTTATTTTTTTCTTAGACCCTTGCGACCTGTACTCCGGAAAGTGCTACATACACGCAAACAAAGGCAACAGGGAAAGATTATTTATTTTCATATATTGTTTTGTGGGTTGTTGGATGCAGAGGGCTGGCTGGAGCCTGCACATGCAGCTGTCACACGGCCGGTCTCCCCCACTGATTTGCTACGGTTCCTGCAGATGGGGCTCCCCTCCTCCCTTCCCCCCCCTCCTCCCCCCCGCCGCAGATGGCCTCTGGAGGTTCTGGTCCAGGGACCGGCTCGGAGTGCAGTTGTTGGTTGGTTGACGGTTGACAGTTTGCCCATTAGACAGATTTTTTATTTTTATTTTTATTCTCATTTATTGCGTTTGTGAGTGTAAAAGCCAGGGAGACAGGAACCTGGTCTGGGGATGTGCCCGAAGCAGTTTTGCAGATGCAAGCTGCTGGCTCGAACTCAGATTTATGGCTTCTAACAAGATAACACTTTCCTGTTGGTGCCTGACACGAAGGGAAAGAGGTACCGGGAAGGAGACATCTCCTCCCCTCCTCCCTCACCCCCCTCCCCTACGCGCCTGTGAATCTGCTTGCACGGGCACAAATGCCTCTTTCATCCATGAATCTGATAACGGGGAGTTTTACAACTTAATCAGCTCAGGCTGGGACTGTAAAAGTTACTGTTTATTAGTGTGGTTACTTCAGTGCTGCTTTTGAGAAAACTCCAGAGTAAAGTAGTTAGTTAATTGCCAGTTAACAGTTGGGTTATTACACGGTTTGTTTTTATTTTTTGTTGCTGTGACTTTTGTTTTCAACACGCTGACCTCTCCAGATACACAATACCCTATATTTTTGTTTTTGTTGATTTCCTTCTGTGGCAGTCTGTTGGACAATATACTGTAATCATTGTCCTCACAATGCAGTACTGTATTTTTTGCAGATATGTGCTTTTCGCTCTCAGTGTTAAAGGCACATTTCAGATTTTATAGGTGGGGTTCATATGAACATGTTGACAAATGCTATATTGCCTGTTGCAGGTATCTTTTTGCATTGCCTAAAGGAGTACATGCAGGGTTAATTTCACGCCATTAATTGTTACGTTTCCAGTTCTCATCAATTCAGCCTGGTGGGATGCAGGTCATGTTTAATGACATATGAACAAGGCCTGTGTAATAGTGGTTTGGAGTACTTTGGTGGTTTATTTTTATTTTATTTATTTGTTTTTTTTATATGTGTATTTCTTTTCTTCTTGGAGGACTGCAGCTTGTTTGTTCTGCAGGATCGTTCTGCCTTGGCCTTCTGACCTGCTCGACAGAGTCTGGAAGGGAGTCTTCACACAGCTGACATACTGCAGGGGGTGACTTTATTTGGGTGTTTTCTGAGGATTTCAGCTTGGCATCTAATCAGTGACTGCTGCAGGTGTTCCATGACGACGTTTGGTTAGCAGTTAATTATTTCTACTTGGTGGTGGATTTCACTTATACACAGATATGCAGCTCTCAATTTACAATTTTATTCCTCACCCTACAACATTCGCATTGCTCAGTACACTCGTTTGCATACACCTAGGTTCCCTCAACCATAGCATGGACTAGTTGCATCATGACTCTAGTTTTGAACGCCATTCTTGGACAGATCACATTTTGTGCTGTCATTGAAGCTAGGTTTTGCTAACAACTCCTGTTGGCACCTGCACTGGACTGCACTGAACTGTCGAATTGCGTTGTGTTCAGCTGAGTTGCACGCTGACACCACCTGCACTGGACTGCCGAAATGCATCATGTTCAGCTAAAGCCGCAAGCTGTCATGACTCATACCTGAACTGTTACATGGAGTTTTACATTTTTGCACCAGTTTCAACTCAAGTCTATGAACTGTGGTCTGCACCCACTTCTGAACTCTTGACATCTCCTATGGGGGCTGGAGAACTCATGACAAGTGATAGTCAAGCTGGGAAACGTCACTACCAAACTTTGCAGCCTGGCTGATGTGTCAGCTGACCATGTGATCTTCAGGTGGTGATTCATAACTTCAGTTTAATGATCAATACTATCTTTGCTATGGTAAAATCTCACACACACACATGTACACGCTTTTCATTATGACACACAGAACTGATCTCACTGACACGTGACCTGCACAGCCACACTTCTCATGGATTGTTGGATTACCATACACATTTTTGTTTTATCCTTCATGTACTCGCGTTAGAGCAGTACAGTTTGGTTCTATTTTCTCCATCATGTTCGGTATGGGCACCTGTTGCGTTCCTTTTTGGATGGGTGTTTTTCTTTTTCTTTTCTTTTTCCTCACCTTTTTGACAGGCATAGGTAGAGAGTTCGCTGACATGATGCAGAGAAGGAAGGTAAATGTTTTCTTTGTCCTAGAGACCGAGTGGAAGGGCAGCAAGGCTCACGGTGTTGGAGCAGGGTTCAAACTCTCTTACTTTGGTGTGGATAGCGGAGGAGATGGAGTAGAGGTTGTGTTGAAGGAGGTGTTGACATAGGATGTAGTGGTGGTGTAACATGTGTCAAATGGGGTGATGTGTCTTATGGTTGAAGTATTAAGTCTGATGCTAGGTAGTTGGGTTCGGATGTTTTGAGTTTTTATTTTTTCTTTCTTGTAGTATTTCCATCTGCAGTACAGATGACGTTTGTGTTATGAGCATTCCATTATTTTCTTTGTAACAGGATGTTTTTTGATTACCTCCTGTTTCAAAAGGGGATGACGAATAACAAACATACTGTATAGTTAAACACACCATTTCAAATACCTAATTAGATCAACGTTTTAACTCTTCATACAGTGATGAGAGCTGGAAACAGTTATACATTTGATAAAGTTATAAAAGATCATTTTAATAAGTGCCTAAAAACAGGTTGTTGGATAGTAGTTGCTCAACAAGATTCTGTTGAACCCACCTCTTGATCTGAATGTTTGGGGTAATTTATACAGATTTAGTGCTGACTTTGTCTTATTTTTTCATTTACAGGTCAAATCTGGACTTCTGATGATCGTGACGGAACACGCAAAATAAGATTGTGAATAATTTATATCTGAAAAGGGGAAATGCACTTTACAATCACATGTTTCCACAGCTGTGATGGACAAGCAGAGAAACCCTACCATAACTGGGTTTACATTCCTCCCCTTTTCAGCAGATTAATTAATGTTGAATGAATGCTTAATGTTGCAGTGTAACCAATGAAGGGAAAATCTATTTCCCTGCACCATTTTTTTATTTATCCTATAGGTTAACAGGTGGAACATGCAGCAGAGCAGAACTAATCACATTAACTAACAAACTAACCAACTAATCACTAATATATGCCAAGGTTTTCTCATTATTTGTTGAAACCTCTCAATTGTTGTTTACACCATATGTTGAAAGGATACATATGGTTATTCTTACGCCTGTGAAGTATGACTGTGAGTTTGATCCAGGAGGTCCAGAAAGGATTGAAGGTTGTTGAGATGAATGAGTCAGACAGATTAATGTGACTATATATGTGTTTGTGCCTGGTGAATGTGCAGTACAATAGTTGTGTGTTGATAGATTTTTGTGTATTGATAGATTTTTGAGAAAGGTGTACAGGGTTTTCACTACTTTTCTATAGATATAATTTAGTTTTATCAATTTTGATTCTTAGATCTGAACGATAATTAGAAATGTTTTAGAGGATATATTTTAGCTGCACCTTTGTTAAGAAGTATCAGGGTAGCCTAGCGGTGAATTTTACTAATAGGAAATGTTTGTGGTAGAACATTCCGGTACTGAGAGAATAATATATATATAGGAAATGGATGTGAATAAGATAATTGAGTTTGACAGGTTATGGAAGGATTTTTGTGTTTTCTGTTCTGATCAGATTAATCATAGATTAAGTGTTTAATTTTCTGAATGTGGTCTTAGCCCTTATCACAGACATCTCTGAATAAGAGTAGTTGAGCTTTTCTCAGATATCGGATTAGTTAACAGAGTAGTGTAGGGCTTTTCTCCTCACAGGTGTCTATGATGAAGAAGATGAAGAGGCCTGACACCAGTTCTTTGCTAAGGTTAACACATACCAGAAATGGAGCAGAGTATATGCAATGTTTTGAAGTTTGTTAAGAGTTGATAAATCAATTTTTGGGAAATTTAAGGTTTTTTGAGAAAGTATTGGATTTATAAAGTCAAATTAAAGTCCAGTTGTTTTTTATTGAACGCCTTTTTAAAGGTATTGAATTTAACTTCATTATTCCTGCATATACCCTGTAGAGGCGTGTTTGTTGATAGGAGGGACAGTCCGCTCGGTTCTTTATTGTTTTTATTTTTATTTGTTCGTCTTTGCATCTATTTTTGTCTTGTTTGTTTTTGTCTGTTTTATTCTTGTTCATTGTTTTTGTTTGTTTTGTCTTGTTTCGATTTGTTTGTTCTGTTTTATTCTTTATTTGTTTGTTTTGTTCTTATTCTGTTTCTTCTTGTTCTTTGTTGTTGGTTGTTTTCTTTGTTTGTACTTTCTTACCTTTACTTTTATTAGTTATTACCATGTAGTATTAATGATTATTTTTATATAAGGTGTTTTATATTCTGGGTGGGTAACTTAGATGTAATATTGCTGTGGGTGGGAATGTTAGAGATTTCCAATGTGTGTCGTTTTTAATTGCATTCTCACATAGAACATATAGGATTTTGTTGACATGATGTTTGTCATGTCAAAAGGGGAATTGAAATATATTTCTATCAGTATTACATTACACCCATTATGTTCCATTATTTGTATTCACTTAATTCTGCCTTATAATGTGAAATGTGACACAAGGCAGAACGTTTTTCTCTCGGGCTTTGTTTTCACTAGGGAACAGTTACACGCCTGCACAATTCAACAGACCCAACATTTGATGTTTACATTGAAGCTGATAGTTTGTTGACAGAAAGGAGGGTCACGTGGTAGTGTAGGTGGTTCCAGGGCGGTCCTGAAGCAGTCCAAGGAGGTTCCAGGTTCCAGGAGGCGGTGACGACATCCGGGGTTTTTATAACCGTGGCCCTGCCTTTGAAGATGTGTGTGTGGACTTGTGCTCGGTGAGAGGTCTGTTGTTGCTGTAAGGTTTATTCTTATTATGTACAATAAACCTGCATAACTTGCACATTCGTTTCAGAGCTTCCTTCAACCTTTTGAATTCGCAACACCGGCATCCTCCCCCACCATCGGAGCCAACTCACCACCAGGTAGTGGTCAGTTGACAGCTCCGCCCCTCTCTTCACCCGAGTGTCCAAGACATGCGGCCGCAGATCAGATGAGACGACAACAAAGTCGATCATCGAACTGCGACCTAGGGTGTCCTGGTGCCAAGAGCACATATGGACACCCTTATGCCTGAACATGGTGTTCGTTATGGACAATCCATGACGAGCACAGAAGTCCAATAACAGAACACCACTCTGGTTCAGATCAGGGGGGCCGTTCCTCCCAACCACACCCCTCCAGGTCTCACTGTCATTGCCCACGTGAGCGTTGAAGTCCCCCAGTAGAACAAGGGAGTCCCCAGGAGGCGCACTCTCCAATACCCCCTCCAAGGACTCCAAAAAGGGTGGGTAGTCTGAGCTGCCGTTTGGTGCATAGGCACAAACAACAGTCAGAGCCCGTCCCCCCACACGTAGGCGAAGGGAGGCTACCCTCTCGTTCACCGGGGTGAACCCCAACGTACAGGCACCAAGATGGGGGGCAACCAGTATGCCCACTCCTGCTCGGCGCCTCTCACCAGGGGCAACTCCAGAGTGGAAGAGTGTCCAACCCCTCTCAAGGAAACTGGTTCCAGAGCCATGCGTTGAGGTGAGTCCGACTATTTCTAGTCGGAAACTCTCAACCTCACACACTAGCTCAGGCTCCTTCCCCACCAGAGAGGTGACATTCCATGTCCCAATGGCCAGCTTCTGTAGCCGAGGATCAGACCGCCAGGGTCCCCGCCCTCGGCCACCACCCATCTCACATTGCACCGACCCCTTTGGCCCCTCCCACAGGTGGTGAGCCCATGGGAAGGTGTATAGAGCCCATAAACAAGAATTACCATGTAATATCCAAATACTTTTTGTTAAACGTCAAAGCTGTTATAATTTAAAGGGAGAAGACATTTTTGTTAAACCTAAATACAGAACCAGTTCGAGGGGTCGGTCAAGCTCCATTAGGGGAATTGGTTTGTGGAATTATTTGGATACTGAAATTAAAAATGCCACTTCATTATTTACATTTGAGAAATTAATCAAAACCAAATTATTACAGAAATATATATGAATTAAGTTTTTTGCGTGTCATTTTGTAATTTGATAATTATGATTTATTTTCTATTCTGTTACTTGTTTGATGATTTTATTTTGTCTGTTTGAACTAACTGTTTGAAAAATGGGTGCAGATATCATAAGATTTTCTCTTCATTCTGCCACCCTTCATTTTATTTCTTGATATTGTATTGTCACAATTGTGATTATTTTTTTGTGTGTTGTATTTTAAAATGAATAAATTTAATAAAAATAATAATAATAAAAGCTAAAAGGCTACATTTTATCCATCTTTTTTTTTTTTTTAGCTTGTACCTAAAAGGCTGTCCTCTCTTCGCCTGCGGACCTGTTAAACTTTGGGACAAACCTTGATGAGCTGCCCGTCTGTGGTTCCGATGAAAAAAACCAGCCAGCTCCTCTTCCTCACCGCCAGCACAGAGCTCATGTAGTTCTTCTTGAGGAGCAGCGCCTTCGCTTTCAGCACCTTCGGCGTGACTGGGAGACAGAAACATAAAAAGCGTCAGATCTAACATTTATTCACTCTGTCTGAAGATAAAAGTTACTGATTTAAGTTTGTCTTGATCATTTCTCAGCAGTGGTGCAACACCCAAGCCTTAAAGTTCACAACTTTTATGGTGATCATGAGGTCTGAGCCCTACAAAGCTCAACTTTGATCAGCAGAAGATATTTAATAATATTAATAACTGCTTTGATTTTTGGCTGAAGTAACGACAAAAACCATCAGCTGCACAGGACCTACGATGAAAACAAACACTAACTGGTAACACTTTTGTTGTTTCAGTAAATCCTTGTTCCTTCAACCTCTCTGGGTTCATTTATGGACTTTTTCACAACAAACATGGCTCCTCTCATCATGCTGAAAACACCATCACTATAGTAAAAAAGCACAGAGGTGGCAGCATCATGCTGGGGGGATGCTTTCGTCTCCGTCAGCCTGGACTGAGAATGTTTTCCATGACTCAGAACTAAAACTCGTTTCAGTTCGACTCGTTGACCCACCGTTTCCAGCTTCTTGGACGTGTAAAAGTCTGGATCGGTGTCCTTCGTCCCGCTGAGATCAGGACTGATGTCAAACAGAACCAGCTGGGTTTTGGATGGTCCTCCGTCCACACTGAACACCCCGCTCCACAGAACCTGCTGCCCCCCCAAGATGAGCGAGGAGGCCAACAGTTTGCTGCCTTCACTCCCATCAGAGATCTGGAGAGTGGCTCCACGCAGAGACTTCAGGGTCTCAGATTTACTGGTTTTCACCTCCAACCAAAGGAGACGGATCTGGTTTCTGGTCTCCGAGGCCACGTTGGAGAACAGATAAACTGTTGAGTTGATCTGGAATCCGTCCACAAACATCACATTGAAGTCACTCTTGATCGCAGGTGTGCTTCCTGATGGATCAGATTTAGCAAATATTCCTCCGAGCGTTGCTTTATCTGCATCATGGAGGTTTATCATATCATTATCAGAACAAGGCTTCTTGATGTCCTCTATGTCTTGTTGGATCGCAGTCAGGATAAAAGTCTCAGTCTTTGTAGATTTCTCCACGTCCACCAGGAAGCCAACAGATGCGCTGCTGCGCCTCAGGGGTCCCACCTGGATGTGTTCTTTATACAGAACCTTAGAGATGTTCTTCAGGTCCAGAATCTCACAGAAACCACACTCATCGTCAATCACTCCGCAGCTGATCACTGATTTATCCCTGACAAATGGTAGCAACATGTTGACGGTGAAAGTTGACTTCCCCTCAGAGACCCGCTGAAAGTCCTGCTGGTCCGAATGGTCCCCTCCCGTCAGGACCCCTCTCTGGGTCAGAGTCCAGACTGGAGCCAGGTCGTGGCTCAGCTGGTACAGCTTCTCCTCTGTGGAGATGTAGAGAGAGTCGGTGGTCACTGCGAAGTGACGGATGTCTCCATCCAGGCTCAAAGCTCCGTCCTCCTGCAGACACAGGACTGGTTCTGTCCAGAAGGACCAGAGCACACCGAGCAGCAGTATCATCCTGGACCCAGTCAGACCCGGGAGGCCTCTTCTCTCTGTGTGTGCAGACACTTTGGTGAAAAGAAGTGCTGAGTGTGGGGGAGGGAAGAAAAGACCCAGCGACACCGGAAATTATTTTAAAGATGAAACCAGTTTTGTTTCCACAGACGAGTAAAACTGAGTAAAAATAGACCCCAGTGTGTGACTTGCATCGATTTCTTTATTTCTTTTTGGTTAGACTACATGTGTTCTGCTTTGAATTTGACGTGAGACTGGTCTGTGAGAATAGGTTTCATCCTAATATTCATAAATTATAAATTATATATAATTTCTAGGCTGGAGAAGTGGGTAGGCAGGGTCAGCCTTCAAATGGTTTAGACCTCTCTGAAAGAATCTTTTGTGTCAACATGAAAGACTTTATTTCAACGTTGGCAGCTCTTCAATGTGGGGTACTGCAGGGTTCCATCCTCGGTCCTCTTCTCTTTTCTTTATACCTGCTGCGCTGCCACAAAGTGCTATTTTTCGTAAAAATGGAATACCATTTCATCTCTACACCTATGACCATCAAATTTACTTTCCTCTGAAGCACACTGGTGTATATTGTTTCCAACCTTCTACAATGTCATCATTGTATGTATGTTCCCATACAATGGCGAAATTAGTTCTTTGCATTTAACCCATCACACCTGAGATGCACCCAAGTGGATCAGGGGCAGCTATGCCAACACCCGGGAAGCAATTAGGGATTGGGTGTCTTGCTCAGGGATGCCACAACATGTGGGAATGGCTGGGGATCGAACCTGGGACTTTTGGGTCCTGGGTCAGCTGCCTTACCTCTACCCCATCTGCCGTCCCCAACATGCCCCAAAATGGTTTGACCTCGACGTGATTTGAACACGCAACCTTCTGATCTGGAGTCAGACGCGCTGCCGTTGCGCCACGAGGTCGCACACTTGGTGCGTTGTTCTTGTACTATTTGTGCTTGGCATACTCTGGGTTTTGCATATTTCTTAGTTCTTATTTTAGATCTTATTACTGTTTTTCCTTACAATTTTTTGTTGGATGTAACTGAGACCCTGTGTACACAATTATGTAATAACATTTTTAGTTTATTTTAGAAACAAAAGAAAGAACCTGTCCATTTTTGAGCAGGTGCGGGGGTTTCCATATTCCTCACACTCTTACAATGCTGTTACTGCAAGTATCACTCGGTCCTCTATGAATAACAAGCGGCCATCAGGACATTAACGACTGGTTAGGACTGAGTGTTTTTGCTGCATGCGCGGCCTGCCTGGGAGCCGTTCAGCCAGTGGCAATTTTAGCCTCTTTTTGGGGGTGCTCAAGCACCCCACTAAACTGTAATTCAGCACCCTTGAAAAATAGTTCATTTG
>JBBPBX010028132.1:23794-36786 GCA_038048925.1 Garcialebias charrua
TTACAACACAATCTGTGCCTCATTTCATCCATATTCTATTATTTCTGTACAAAGACTAATCAGAGCTTTATCACATTCATACACCGATGGGACACACATCAGAGACATTTAGGGGTTCAGTGTCTTGCCCAGGGACACTTCAGCATGTGACTGCTGGTGGAATTGAACCCCCAACTCTCGCATTGGAAGACAGATGCTCTAACCACTCAGCCACAGCTTCGCCAAAGTATTCCAGGATATCATAGTCCGCATCCATGGGGTTGTAGAGGTTGCCATCTGCCTACCCTTGAAGGGTTTTCACATTTTTCCCAACAGTTTTCATAGTGATCAAAGTACAACATGAGCTAATTTACAACGAACACTGAAGAGTTCTTACAGACTTCATAACAACTTCTTAACTAAGAGACTTAACAAAGAGACTTCTTAACAAACAGACTTCAGTCAGTGAGGATTCACAACTTCTCCTGCTCCATCATAACCCTCAGCACTGGCTCTCCTCAAGGATGTGTGTTGAGCCCTCTCCTGTTCACTCTGCTCACGTATGATTGTGCAGCTACCCATCCAGGCTGTCATATTGTAAAGCAGGGGTCACCAACCTTTTTGAAACTGAGAGCTACTTTGTGGGTACGGAGTCATACAAAGGGCACCAGTTTGATAAACTCTTCGGAAATAACAAAGCATAAATTGAAAAAAATGTATAATAAACATATTTTTAAGAACATATTTTTAAGATAGACATTTTAAAATATATATAAATGCAAAAAAAAGAATAACAACTGAATTAAATGAAATTTTAAATGCAGCTTAGTACAGGTAGTCCCCGACTTACGAGCGCTCTGACCTACGAGCATCCGGACTTACGAGCTGGCAAATTTTTGGAAAAAACGCAAAAAATACTGAGTTTTTCTGTGTTTTTTCACCACAGTTCGTTAGCTAAACATGTGGACACACGTTTCCGATCATTTTTATGCACTCATAAGCAGTTTTTCGATGAAAAACGAGTGTTTGTAGTCGCGCTAGCAAAACCGTTCCAACTTACGAGCGAAATTCCGGACTTACGAGACACGTGGCGGCCGTTCCAAATTACGAGATTTCCGTGTTACGAGCGCCTCGTTGTAACGGAACTCGCTCGTAAGTCAAGGACTACCTGTAGTGAGTTGTGTTATTTTTAGAACAGGTCCGCTGGCACCTCAAATGGTCCTTGGGGGCACCCGGGTGCCCGCGATCACCGTGTTAGTGACCCCTGCTATAAAGTGTGCAGATGACACAACTGTGGTGGGATGCTTCACAAACAATGATGAGTCCAGCTACAGACAGGAGGTGGAACATCTGGAGAGCTGGTGCAAAGAGAATAACATCAATGTGAAAAGACAAAGGAGATGATTGTGGACTTCAGAAGGAACAAACACACCCACACCCCCTGAACATAAGAGGATCTGCGGTGGAAGTGGTCTCCTGCTGCAATTATTTGGGTGTGTACCTGAACAATAACCTCAGCTGGAGCAACAACACCACCAGCCTGATCAGGAAAGGTCATCAGAGACTCTACTTCCTCAGATGGCTGAGACGAGCTGGTCTGAGTAGCCAGTCCTCACCTCCTTCTACAGGTGTGCAGTGGAGAGCATCCTGTGCTCCAGCATCAATGTGTGGCATGGAGGCTGCACAGCTGCAGAAAGAAAAGCTCTACAGAGAGTGGTGAAGGCTGCACAGAAGTCTGTTGGAGTCAGTCTCCCCACCATCACAGACATTTACACCTCCAGATGCAGGAAGAGAGCCACCTGCATCATGAAGGACTCCACTCACCCAGCACACACTTTTTGCCCCACTCCCCTCAGGAAGGAGGTTGAGTAGCATTAAGTGTAGAACCACTAGACTGAGGAACAGCTTCTACCCTGAGGCTGTTAGACTCATGAATCTCTAACCAGGATAATTACTGTAAAGAATCACATCATGTTGCTGCTGATCTGTTTCATGTTGCTGTGTGTTCATTCCTGCTCATCTGCTCACACAGACTCATGTTCGTGCTGCTGTTCGGCATAATGTTTTTATGCTATTAGGGCTTAGTGTATTTTTACTTAATGTTTTTCTTAGTTCGCATCTTAGATTTTATTACTGGTTTTCTTTTACATTTGATTGTTGGATGTAACGTGTACATGATTTTGTTCCACCACATGTACCACGTGGGGTGTGAATGACAAATAAAGAACCTTGAAACTTTGGAATCTTAAAGAGTTGCTTACACAATGACAATTGGGTCCTTATTGCAATTATCCTGATGCTAAATGTCCTGATGTATGCTCAATAATCCAGGTAGAAAATTTAACAAGTCAGGTCCTCTGGACTGATTCTTCTTTGTTGAACAATTTTGTCTTTTATCCAAAATACTTTTCAGTCTGAGGAGCTGCAACAAACAGTTTGGTGGCGACATCCAGAACTTGCTGTTCACATGTAAAAGGAGAACCATCAGCCTAACAATTGTTCATTGGTGCTCTGATGGCAGCTTGTTATTCACAGAGGGCTGAGTGATGCAATACGTATGAGAAAGGAGTAAAGGAATTCATCTTTGTGAAAAGAACCATGTTTAACAGTGACGGGCATTCATTTTTGTTGCATGAGATACATGTCTGTGATGCAGCACCATATTATGCCACATTTTTGTGTAGTGTTGATGGTTTCCGTAGCCGTGGCGTCATAATGGTGGTATTAAGAGGTGGATCAATTCAGACAGGACACCACTGAAGGCCTAGGTGTAAAATGCATGACCCACCACTGCATCTTTGGGAAATGTTATCACCAGCTACCAACAGAAACCGTAACACTTACTTTGATATTCTCAGCAATGATTTCCGGGTCATCACATATCGATTCCACAAAGAAAATCTATACAGAAAAAAGAGACATGGAAACTGTTGTACGACATGTACTTTATGAATGGATATATTCAAGTATAGTAATTGGACAGAGGAAAAAAATAAAATAAGCAAACCTTATAACCATTTTCTTTGGCAAAGCCGAGGATGACTTCTCTGCGTTCAGAAGTTGTGTTGGTAGCATCAAAAACCTTACAAGGTCAAACAAGATCAGAGGTTTTTAAAATATAAAATACAGGTAGATATGTTTCACATTACACTGAAGTTTAATCTTTTTGCAGAATGGGAGGATTTGGGCCTTGCAAAATTGATACTGTGAGAAAATTTCTTTGAGTTCTGTTTGTTCATCTCTGGATGTGAAGCAGTTAGCTTCTGGCACATTTTGTTTTGTAAATGTTATGCTTTTATGCACTTTTTTCACAATTGATTTATAGATGTAACAATGAGCATCTCTGTAAAAGAGGTTGAAACATTTTGCCTGAGGTGCTGGCCCCCTTTTTCTGAAGACATCAGTGTAGAAGGTTTGCCATCTTCCTTGTTTTATTTATTTTTTATTTTTCCTAAGAAGCAATTTGTTAGAGAAGTTTTGTTAAAAATGTATGGATGTTTTTAACTACTAAGGCTGAAAATGTTAACTTTGCCCCTGAATCATATTATGTTTGGGTTAGTAGAAAGCTGAATGAGGAACTTGGTGATGACAGCTGCATGGAAAAACTTTTGAATCTTTGTAGGCATTGTTGCATTTTAAAGTGCGACTAAACCCCTGTGGATCGGTAACTCCTCCTTCCAAAATCTCCCTGAAAATGGGCGTGTCGAGAGACAAGGAGGGGTGGAGGTAGAGTTGTGCTTTTGTTCACGCCTCCACCTGCAACAACCTAAAACAAATTAAACCTCTAGCCAACAACATACACCAAGCAACAACAAAGAATAAACATGTAGATGTATTTATCCATTCCACCCATTCCATCCAAAACCAAAGGCCTAAAAAAATGAACATGAAAAGAAGAATAAAACCGCTTGTCAGGAGAGAAAGGCAGCATTTCCATATAAGGTATGCACTTCTCATCTCTGCAGGGGATGGACCTTACCAAGCTCCGCCCACAGGGCCACGTTTCATTGGCTAATGCCCATAACACGTCACAGCGCAGCTTCCATGTGCGTGCCGGTCTCACAAAACAAATGCTACGGTAGCGTTTGTGAGACCGGCACCACATGCTACTTACATTGCTAGCTAGCATACGTGCAGAATTTTTCTGCGTCAGGGCTGGAAAAATGCTCCTCCACCGTCAGTGGGGTATCTGTACAGGAGATGTCAGGTACCCTGACCGTATTTGTGGAAGTAAAATTCACCGTTTCCCTATATGTGAAACTGAATGCCTTGCTTGGATCAAAGCTTGTGCACGACCACAAAACTGAACAATTATTTCTTTCACCAGCAGAGAAGGGTTGACCTGCTTTTGAAACCTGCTAGTTAACAACACGCGGTCACGATGAGAGAAAGCCACAGTTCACTGAACGTCCTGGAAGTTGGGAAGAAACAGCTCTGCTAACTCCACATGAGCTAGCTAACACAACGAGCTCTACTGTCGATTTCACCTAAAACTGCACAAAATCGTGACACGAAGGCTGGATTTTAACTAACACACCGAACGGCTGAGCTCGTTAGCCCTCACAAAAGTCGCTGTCGGCGTGTTTAGCAGCTAAAGCAGCAACGGCTAACCAACCACTTAAGGAATGAATGGAGATTACAGTTAGCATTAGCTTTGCGACCAAGGCACACTCAAAGTTTTGCCAACAACAGAAATCACTGATTTCAAAAGTAACCCTCAAAACCATGAATGCCTGACTTACCCAGCCTTGCAGAACAATAGGCATCAGTGATCCTGTCCACAGCTGTAATAATGCTGAGCGAGCGTGTGAGGAGCTGATGTTTTCCTCATCAGACAGTAGCATTAGCGGTGACGCGCACGCTGTTGGAGGCATCGCGTGGCTCAAACAACTTGATAACGTCCAAAAAAAAATAACATGAACTTGTTGGTTCCCCTGTCCATTGTCATGGCTGATATTTTGTTGGAATCTGACAGAAATGATACACTATTCGACTCAGAAATACCCTAGTCGACGCCATGTTTACATTGAAACTAATGCTGCGCTTGGGAGACATGGAGCCGGTCGGAGCTTAGGGGGCGTTTCTGGGCGGAGCTTGGTAAGGTCCATTGGCTCTGCTTGAACCACCTGTGTGACATCACACATGAGCAGACATGTCACACATGAGCGTTTGCACAAATCAGAAAATTAAGGTGTAATCCACCAGTTCAACCCATAGAACTACCGTAAACACATTTTTAGACCAAATATTGCCAAATATTGCCAATTTACACAGATATGCACAATTATGTGAGAATAAACACAGCCATAGTGCTAGATAACATTTTAAACACATTCTAGGGAGTTTATCAGCTAAAAAAAGTTAATTTTGGGTTTAGTCGCACTTTAAAGCCTTTTTATACTTTTATACATCATATTAGGCATTTCAAGAAATGTGTGTGCATGTTTTATTTCTTCCTATATTCATTTTTATTCTTTATATATGATCCCACATATGCTAATGATAATCTCACATGTACACATTTGATTCATACACATTTCTTATTGAGGCAGAACACTGGTAAGGCCTCTTGGCATTTTTACACTTTTAACAGAATAAAATGTGATTATGAAAGTGATCACAGTTGCATCAAGTGGAACCATTTCAATTTTTACTCACCGCAACTTGACCTTGGCCCATGGTTAGGTAATCACACACATCTTTCAGGGCAGCACTGACACAAGCACTGTTTATGCAAATTTAAAATGTTAAACCATACACTCATTTGTATTACCAGTGACATGCTTTGTAAATGAGGAATAACGTCAAACTGAGCTCCAGTTGAAAATTAATAATACTGAGCTGCTTGAACCAGCAAGGCCTACTCTGCTGGCATAAACATTTTGTAATCTGAATCAGTGACATTGAATCTGTTTACTGATCCAGAATCAGGTCCCAGTATCATAAATAAATGAACAAGACCAATGCCTTAGCCAATTAGATTAATACAAAAGCAATTTTTCTACAATTATTTTATTTTTATTATTGACAGTAGTTTCAATATTTGGTTTAATTGCCTTTAATTGGTTTTAAATTAGACAAACAGATAAATGCAGTTGTTAAATCCGGTTTCTTCCAACTAAGACTCATTGCCAAGGTGAAGTCTTGTCTCTCTTTCAGAGACCTTGAAAAGGTGATTCACACTTTTATTACCTCTCGTTTGGACTATTGTAATTCACTGTATGTTTGGTTTAGACAAATCATCTTTGCATCGTTTACAATCTGTCCAGAACGCAGCAGCTCGTCTTTTAACTTCAACTAAAAAATATGAACATATAACCCCTGTCCTGGCTTCTCTTCACTGGCTCCCTGTCCACTATCGGATTGATTTTAAGATTTTATTGCTTGTTTTTAAAATCTTAAAAGGTCTGGCCCCGTCATATTTATGTGATCTTATCAACATCTACACTCCAGTAAGAGCACTCCGGTCTACCAACCAGTTTCTCTTAGATGTCCCCAGATCCAGAATGAAATCCAGAGGTGATCGGGCTTTTGTGGTTGCTGCTCCAAAACTGTGGAACAGTTTACCTGAGAATCTAAAGACCGCTCAGACTGTTGAGACTTTTAAATCTTTGCTCAAGACTCATCTGTTTTACTTGGCATTTGATCCTCACAGAGTCTGAGAACAAATTTTGAGCAGATTTTATTGTTGTTGTGTATTTACTGATAACTTTATTATGTTTCAGTGGCACTAGATGCATTTTACTCTGTTGTTTAAAAAAAAAAAAATTAACTGTACAGCACTTTGGTCGGCTTCGGTTGTTTTTATGTGCTATAAAATTGACATTGACATTGGTTGAGCAGCATTTAAACATGCATTTTAGAACATTTTATTTAACCAAATTTAATCTATTACATGTTGCAATGATCGAAGGGAAGTGGAGGCAGATGCGAGAAAGGGAGTTTTGATCGATTTCCCTGCATGTTACAAGATAATTTGTGTGGGAAAGGTGAAGCACCCACCTTCAACCTCATTTGGCCCAATGTGGGCCTTTGAGCAAGGCCTTTAAGGCCCGCTTTACTGGGTATGCATGAGGGCAGCCCTTTGCTCCACACATGTGAGCTGTGTTAGCTCTGTTGTTGTGTTAGGTAAGGCATCCTGTGTAAAACAATTGCCAAATCTTTATGAGTTTGCTCATTGTGGCAAATCCTAACAAACGGAGCAGCCAACAGAAAAAAAGTATTGCTATGGTTATGGTTATGCTAGGCCTTCATAAATGATTCTGAAGACCTCAAGCATAAATAAATGTCAACAAGCTTTAAGAAGCAACAAAGTGGTTCAAAACATCAAAGTTCATGCATGAACTTTGATGATGTTTTGAACCACTTTGGCTATGGCTAGCTCAGAGTCGACGTGGGAGAGGGCAGGCTCCAGGAACCATCTTACTACCACAAAACTGAAAGTTATGCACCATAACTCATGTTCCCTGAAGGAAGGGAACGAGGTGCAACATACTTGCTATGGGAAATTGCGCCCCCGCGCGATTACCTGAAGGAATACAATCACGCCTTTTACGGCAGGGGGCGTCACCCCGCGTCAGAGGTACCGCCTTTCAGGTACTT
Source organism: Garcialebias charrua (assembly GCA_038048925.1). Classification (NCBI taxonomy): domain Eukaryota; kingdom Metazoa; phylum Chordata; class Actinopteri; order Cyprinodontiformes; family Rivulidae; genus Garcialebias; species Garcialebias charrua. The sequence goes on from JBBPBX010028132.1 coordinate 31,376, forward strand.
AAGCGACTGACGCCCCTCCATCTTTCTCAGAAATTGCACTTCACCGAGCTTTCAGCATTGAAAAGGGCCAGCTATGTTGCACCTCGTTCCCTTCCTTCAGGGAACATGAGTTATGGTGCATAACTTTCAGTTCCCTTTCAGTTCGGTCTCTCGGTGCAACATACTTGCTATGGGAACGTAATTCATTCACGCCCTTGAAATGCTCAGCAAAATGCATGTGAGAACCTCCATCCTAAGGGATGGCCATCTCCTAGCTGCTTACAAGGGATGCAGAGAGCAGATGCCAAGAGGAAAAAAGCCAAATGTGAGAGACATCCACATGATGTCTCACATGACCATTTATATATACAGTAACACTAACTAGAGACAGCCCAAGCGTGCTCTAGTAGCGTGAGTACAGTACTCATTGACTCCTGTTTCCCTTTGAGCAGGAGGAGCAATGTTTCCCTCTTCGTCTTTTTTTTTTACGGCCTGACTGACAAGTGGAGCCCATCCTGATGTTGGAGATCAGTCAAGGAGAGGGAAAACCTTTCCATTATACATCTCCTAGGCAAAAAACAAACATCAAGGGACACCCTTGTGAATGTTATTGCTGCTTGTGTTGGGACAAAGCAACCAAAGCCTTAGGCTTTCAGCCAGTACCTTTCAGGGGCCAGGCTGAGAGTTGCCACAACCCTGGACGTGGGTGTAGAAGTTGTCCACGTGCCTGAGTCAGTAGGTCCTTATGAGGAGGCAATTGCCATGGTGTCCCTGACAACATTGAGATCAACTCCGGGAACCACGGTTTCTGTGGCCATCTGGGAGCTATGAGGATCAAAGAGAGGGCTCCCCGTCTTACCCGTTCCAATGTCGCCCCGATCAGAGGGACAGGTGGAAAGGCGTAGTAGAGCACCCCTGCTGGCCAATCATGTGCCAGAGCGTCTATCCCCAACGGAGCATCTGTCTCCTTCAGGGAGAAATAGAGGTCACAGTGTGAGCTAGCTCTGCAAGCGAACAGGTCCACAGAGGCTCTACCGAAACGTGACCATACCTGTTCCACGATCCGTGGGTTCAGGCTCCATTCCGACGCCAAAAGAGGCCCTCTTGAAAGGGCATCTGCTCCATAATTCAGATCACCAGGGACATGAGTCGCCCTAAGTGACAGAATTCTTGGAGCACACCACGTGAGCATCCTCCGTGTCAGATCGAGGAGGGCCCGGGACCTCGTCCCTCCCTCTCTGTTGATGAAGGACACCGTGGTCCTGTTATCTGATTTTACCAGGATATGATGCCCGGCAACCAGACCTTTACTGAAGAAGTATTTCAATGACAGGAATATGGCCAGCAATTCCAGGAAGTTAATATGTAATTTGGCTTCCTGCTCGTTCCAAAGGCCGCGGGCGTTCTGGTTCCTGCAGATCTCCCCATCCTGTTTTTGAGGCGTCCGTCGTAATGACTACACGAGATGACACCCTTCCCAGTGAGACCCCTTTCCGTGAAAACGGACAGATCTCTCCAAGGTTCCAGGGCCTTTAGACACTCTGGGTCTATCTTAACCTTTTCTGCTTGTTTAGGCAGAGTGGGTTATATTTGTTGGTTAAGCCATACCTGCATGGCCCGCATTTTCAATAATGCACGTGGCACACAAGGAATGGCTGCCGCCAAGAGGCCCAGCAGGCGTTGGCACGTTTTCACAGGGACCCGATGGTCCAGTTTAAATTTTCCCAGGCAATGGCGAATGGAGGAAACTCTTTCCTTTGAGAGCCATGCCCTGTATTGGACAGTGTCAATCTGTACACCCAGAAATACGGTAACCCGTGACGGGTCAGATCGCTTTTCTGTAGGTTTATGACAAAACCGAGAGACTCCAGGTGAGAGATCACCTTAAGGGAGTGTGACAGCGCCTGCCTTCTGCTTCCAGCCAGAATTAGCAGGTCGTCCAGGTAATTCAAGACCCTGAGTCCTTGATTCCTAAGAGGGGTCAGGGCATCCAGACATTTAGTAAATGTACGCGGAGCAGTCTTTAAACCGAAGGGTAAGGCTTTGAATTCATAAGCGTTTCCTTCTAATGCAAAACGGAGGAACTTTCTGTGTCTCCTCCACACGCCTATATGGAAATAGGCATCTTTCAAATCCACTGTACATGCGTAGTCTCCTGGTCTCACAGACTGGAGAACTTGCCGCAGTGTAAGCATCCTGAACTTGAAAGTTTTAATTCTTTTATTGAGAGTCCTGAGATCCAGAATTGGTCTCAAGGAACTGTCCTTTTTGGGCACCAGGAAGTACTTGCTGTAGTGTCCGGAGCGTAGTTTGCGTCCTGAGACCAAACTAATCACTCCCTTTTTCAGCATCGTTGAAACTTCCTCCCTCAGCACGTGCGCGCATGCAGGGTTGATCTTAGATTGCAACACCCCTGAGAAACGGGGCGGTCTCTTTGAGAACTGCAACTTGAGCCCATGACGTATTGTTGTCATGACCCAATCATTTGGTAGACACGTCTCCCAAGCCTGCGCATGCGTGCTAAGCCTGAATGGCATGTTGAGTTGCTGCTCCTCGTGTTTCAGGTCTAAGGGGGTGACCTTTGACCCCTCTCGTGCCTTTTCGAGCAGGTTGCTCGGCCCAACAGAAAATATTGCGAGATCAGGCCGTCTCCGGCGAATCTCGTGTATCTTGCTGTGGTTCATAGTTCGACCCTGAGGTCTGAGTTTTATAAAAATGGGACTCGAGTCAAGAACCAGGGCAGTCTGTGCTTTGGTACTTTTATTTTTGTACATGTCTGAAACAGTGTCTGTTTTGTTTACATATACAGTAGGCGAGTCATGTTTGGTGCGCGCACACATGTCACCAGCTCCTCGTGGTTGTTCCACTGCTATGCTGATGACACGCAGCTCTACTTGTCATCAAAACCTAACTCCACCCACCCACCCTCCATCCTCACCGACTGTCTCAACGAGCTAAATCACTGGTTTTCTAACAATTTCCTTCAACTAAACAGCAACAAAACAGAAATCATTCTTGTTGGTACCAAAAACTCTATTTCAAAATCAGAACATCTTCTCGTCCCCCTTAACAACTCTCTGCTATCCCCCTCCCCTCAGGTCAAGAGTCTCGGTGTCATCCTCGACACCACTCTCTCCTTCACTTCACACATCAACAATATTACTCGGTCTGCCTATTTCCACCTCCGTAATATTAACCGTCTCCGTCCTTCTCTCACACCCCGCTCCACAGCCATCCTGGTGCACAGCCTTGTGACTTCCCGTATTGACTACTGCAACTCCCTTCTCTACGGCCTCCCCAACAAATCTCTCCACAAGTTACAGATGGTCCAGAACTCAGCTGCCCGTGTCATCACTCAAACCTCCTACTATAACCACATCACTCCTGTCCTGCAGCAGCTCCACTGGCTCCCGGTTAAATCACGCATCATCTTCAAAATTCTACTCCTCACGTTCAAAGCTATCCACAACCTTGCCCCTCCTTATCTATCTGACCTCCTCCAAATCCCCATCCCATCACGCTCTCTCAGATCCTCCTCTTCACTACATCTCCATGTACCCTCTGCCCGCCTCTCCACCATGGGGAGCAGGGCCTTCACCTGCTCTGCCCCTCACCTCTGGAACGCCCTACCACCAGACCTTCGAAACACCACCTCCCTTTCTCTGTTCAAGACTGCCCTGAAAACCCATCTCTTTAGACTAGCTTATCACTAACTTTACTAAATGTATTTTTATCTTCCATTTTATATCCTTTATGTATTTTATATTTCAATTTGTCGCTGATAATGTTTGCTCTGTATTGCACTGTATTGGTTTGTTAAGTGTCCTTGGGTGTCCTGAAATGCGCTTTTAAATAAAATTATTATTATTATTATTATTATTACGAGCAGAGACTGGGATCAGAAAGTTAGGTTCCTGTACCTCGTGGGCGGGCGAACCTGTAAAATTATCAGTTCGTCCTGGTTCATCAGGTCCGGAACTGGTTTCCGTAGGAAGAGGTCGAAGCAGCACTCGGACGGTACTGCGAAGCCTCACAGTCCCCAGCGGGTCTCTTTCGTGGGAGACCACGCGTGTTTTCCGTTGGTGGGGCAAATTTTTTTCCTTGGCAAACCCTCGCGGAGGGCATCCGCTTGTTTGCGTCTTTGTTCCAGCCTTGTCTGGACACGTTCCAGGGCTCTCCCGAAGAGTCCCGTCGACTCGATCGGGTGCTGTAGGAAGGTGGACCTCTGGTTTTCCGGGAGGTCCGACAGTGTTAGCCAAAGATGGCGCTGGGCGACAACTATTTCTGCCATTGCTTTGCCCTGGGAAATAGCTACTGTCCCCATCATGCTGAGCACGAGGTCAGAGGCACGGCGGGCCTCCTCTATGGCCTCGGTTGCAGCCTGCTCGTCTTTTGTTACCTGGATATCCTGTAGTTTTTCTGCCAGGTACGCCTGTACCATGCTCGACGCATTCATTGCGCGAGCCGCGAGGCCTTGGGCCTTGTAGCACTTCTCGAGTTGTTTCTCCGAAGTGCGACAGGCTTTGCTAAGCAGCGTTGGTTTCATCCCCGTGGCCGTGGGGGCCAGGTTAGCCGCCAGAGACTCCTCTATCGGGGGTGCGCTGGCAAGACCCAGAGCCTCCATTCCCGCAACATCCAAGAGTCGGGACAATGGCAGCATGATGGGAGCCCTGGGCTCCGCCCAGGAGCGTTTGAGTTCCATTGGCATTTTCTGCGACGTTGTCGGTTGCTTCGCATAGAAATAGTTTTCCGCCAGCCTCGTAGCCTGTTGGCGAGGCGTGGGGTCCGGCCACGCGACCTGCAGGGCATCAGCGGCCCTATGGCACAGGTCGAAAAGGGCAGGTACCAACAAGTCCGGTTCCGGAAGGTTCTGCGCCAGGTTCTGGGAGGAATTAACTGTTTCTCCCTTGTCACCGTATTCGGCGTCTATGTCAGACACTTCTGGCGTCGAGTCTTCGACAGCAAGTGAGGAGTCTGACGCGTTGTCCTCCCCGACCCGGCCACTGCACTCCAGGTCCACGTTTCCAGGCTCTAGTTCTGGAGCAGGCAGGTTAGTGCGACGTGCAACTTTCTTCGCCGCGGTCCTTGCCATGGATTTGGCCAACGTGTCCGTGCGGCATTTCCTCACTGTGGCCGTCATTCGACGACAGTGGGGCAGGAGTTGGGGGATTCCAGTGCCTTCCTCGCGTGCAGGATCCCTAGGCAGACAGGACAGGCCTCGTGGGTGTCCGTCACCAAAAGGGAATAGCCGCAACCTCTGGGGCATGGGCGCGAGCGAGGACTCGTCGTCCTGGTTTTCTTCTTCTTTTTCCTCCGCTTTCCCTTCTCTGGAGCCATGTCTGGAGACGAGAAGAGTAGAAGTTGATCCTAGTTTCCTTTTGTTCGAAGCCGTCTTCTCCGTCGTCTTGCTATCGTAAGTAGACTGCTAGTAG
>JBBPBX010028133.1:0-11159 GCA_038048925.1 Garcialebias charrua
CAGGAACAGCTGCAAAGGCTGTAGCAGGTCTCACTCTGACAGACAGTAACTATGATGCTGCAGTTCAAATACTAAAAAGCAGATTTGGAAGGAAGGACTTAATAATAAACGCTCATATGTCAAAGCTCCTGAATTTGACTCCTGTAAAGAAATCCTCTGATGTGAGTGCTATGAGACAGTTGTATGATGAATGTGAAGTTCAAATTAGAAGCTTAGAATCACTAGGAGTAGTGTCAGACACATATGGAGGCATGTTATGCCCAATACTGCTCCAGATGATACCAGAAGAGCTGTCTCTTGAGTACAGTCGCCAGAGGGGAGATCAGGATGAGTGGAAGGTGCATCAGGTGCTGGAGTTTTTACAGAAAGAAGTTCAGAGTAGAGAGAGAGCCTTGCAAATGATGAGATCATACAATCAAAAGGAAACCCTGCCTGGGCCCAGATTGGTTAGTAGATCATATGGATCCACTGACATAAAGCAAAGGAAACCAAGCATGACATCAGCAGCTGCACTCCACACTGCTAATCAAAAGGCTCAAACCTGCCTCTTCTGTGACAGTGTTGAACATAAGGCTGAAAACTGTCCAGAACATGGGGTGTCAGCACGTAAAGAAAAACTGAAGAGACTTGGTCGGTGCTTTGTTTGTTTAGGACAGAAACACATAGCAAGGTTTTGTAGATTTAAGGGTGGGTCATGCGCCACATGTGGCGGCAGGCATCACATAGCTCTTTGTGACAAAAACGAGACCCCGCCCCCTTCAGTCTCTACCAATATGGAAACTGTTATTTCCTCTGTGATTCCCCAAGCTGAGGAAACCAAGTCTGATAATGAAAACACTGTGCTACTACAGACAGCCAAGGCATGGGCGGTTGGACCTACCAGCATGAAGATGGTCCGTTGTCTATTAGATGGAGGGAGTCAAGGTAGTTTTATTCATGAGAATGTTGTAAGAGCACTGCAACTACCTGTCACAAAGCAAGGGACACTTATGCTCCATACATTTGGCTCTTCAGCTCCCACCCCAGTTGAACGTAACACAGTGAAACTATGTTTAAAAAATGTGTGGGGTACAGGACAGATCATTGAGATAGAAGCAGTTGTGACACAGAAGGTCTGTGCAGCAATGATGAAAGTTCCAGGCGAACATGTATGCAATGAAATGGAAAGGCGAGGTCTCCAAATCGCAGATTTCCCTGGAGAAGATAAACCTGAACTTTCTGTGCTAATCGGCTCTGATTATTACTGGCAAATAGTAACAGGCCGTATAGAAAGATTAACTGAGAGTTTGGTGGCTCTTGAAAGTGCCTTTGGCTGGGCGGTCCAAGGCCCAGTTATAATGTCCAGTTTGTCAGAAACAACATGCATGCACATTCAGCTTAAGGAAGACTTCCAGATGGACAAACAGCTCCATGCATTCTGGGAGATTGAGTCCCTAGGAATCACAAGTGAGAAGCAAGAGAGCCCAGAAGATCTGGAAGTGTTGCAACGGTTTGAAGAAACTTCCACCTTTAAAGATGGACGTTACCAAGTGCAGTTACCATGGCAACAAGCACACCCACCCCTCCAAGACAATTACCGCATTGCAAAACAAAGACTGATGAGTTTGAAAAGAAAACTAAAGAAAGATGTTGTGCTATACAGCAGGTATCAAGAAGTAGTGGAAACCTACCTAAATGAAGGAATGGCTGAGGAGGTGCCAAGAGAGGAAATGGCTGAAAGCAAGGTGACATACTATCTACCTCATCATGCAGTGATAAGGGAAGATAAGGCATCAACAAAGCTAAGAGTTGTGTTTGATGCCTCTTCTCACGAAGAAGGAAGCCCATCCCTGAATGATTGCCTCATAACAGGTCCTAACTTAAACCCGGACCTGATGAATGTTCTGCTCAAGTTCAGGCTGCATCATATTGCCTACATGGCGGACATTAAAAAGGCATTTCTGCAAATATCGCTATCAGAAAGAGACCGGGATGCAGTGAGATTCTTGTGGTTCTCAGGACCACCTACAGATGACACAGATGAACATTTGCTTGTGCTCAGGATGACAAGAGTGGTGTTCGGAGCTTCATCGAGCCCATTCTTACTAGCTGCTACTATAAGGAAACATCTGAGACAATACCGTTCAGAACAACCAGAAGTGGTAGAAACCATCAATTCATCTCTCTATGTAGATGACTTCATTTCAAGTTCAAGTGAGTTGAAAGAGGCCTTCACAGTAACTACCACAACCAAGAACATCATGGCTGCTGCAGGAATGGAGTTATGTAAATGGACAACAAACTCGGCTGAGCTCAAAGAAATGTGGCAAGGAAGTTCAATGGATAGCACCACACAACCAGAGACATGTGGGTCAGTGCTAAAGGTCCTGGGTTTAGTGTGGAGGCCAGTAACAGATGAGTTTGTGTTCGACTTCAGACAACTACTGGACATTTTAAAGGAGAAAAGGAACACAAAAAGAAGTGTCCTGCAGTCGTCTACTCGCATATTCGACCCGTTAGGCTTCTTGACCCCTTTCACCATCAGAATTAAGTGTTTGTTTCAAGAAATGTGGGAGAGAGGAATAAAGTGGGATGAAGAACTGCCACCTGATTTGTCCAAAAAGTGGCAGCAGTGGTGTTCAGAGCTCCCTCAATTACACCAGATGACAATCCCACGATGGCACAAAATAGACATGCAACAACTGAACAGTCAGGATGTAAAGTTACATGTGTTTTGTGACTCAAGTGAACGTGCCTACAGTTCAGTCGCTTATCTGCAAGGAAGGGCTAAGGAAGGGGAAATGATAATGAGTCTGGTAGCATCCAAGTCCAGGGTGGCTCCACTCAAAAGGATGACACTGCCCCGGCTGGAGCTAATGGGAGCCGTAATAGCAGCAAGGTTTGGAAACACGCTCATTAAAGCTCTCCAACTAGACCAAAACCAGTTACATTTATGGACAGACTCTATGATAGTGTTACATTGGATTCAAAGTTCTGCCAGCAGGTGGAAGCAGTTTGTGGCCAATAGAGTTACAGAAATCCAGTCTCTAACAGATCCACAGGCATGGTCGCATTGCCAAGGAAAAGTCAATCCAGCCGATCTTCCCACCAGAGGGTTGTCTGTTCAAGCACTGATCCAGAGCACATTATGGTGGCATGGGCCTGGCAGACTAACATTACCTGATCAGTCAGAAAGCATTCAGAAACCGGTGCAGGAAAACGAGGTGAAATCTGAAATGAGAGCCAAACACCAGGTTGCAGTACACTTGGTCACTCAAGATGCAGAGTACTTAAAACCAATATTAGAGCTGGAAAAATACAGCAAGTTAAGGAAAGTGCTCAGAGTGACAGCCTGGGTATGGAGATTTATCACAAATGCCCGTTTCAGTGCAAAAATCAGTGGTGAGCTGACAACAGAAGAGTTGGAAAGGGCAGAAAATCACTGGATAAAGGTGACTCAGAACCAATGTTTCAAGTCAGAAATTGAAATGCTGAAGCAAGATAAATACCCTAACGCTGACTCTAAAATTCGAGAACTGAAACCATTTCTAGATGAAGATGAGCTGCTTTCTGTTGGAGGAAGGCTGCAACAATCCGAACTTTCATACAGAGAAAGACACCCATGGATTTTACCTGGTCATCACAGATACACAGAAATGTTGGTGCAGAGTCAACATGAGAAACTGATGCATGCAGGTGTACGAGACACTCTAGTGCAAACTAGGGAAAGATATTGGATTGTGAGAGCACGCCAAGTAGTCAAGAAGGTTGTGTCAAGATGCACATTTTGTAAGAAATTCAATGCCAAAGCGGGACAACAGACTACTGCACCACTGCCAAAAAACAGAATCATAGAATCCCCACCATTCGAGGTCACAGGTGTGGACTTTGCTGGGCCGCTCTATGTAAAGGAACAAAGCTCTATGAAGAAGTCATATGTTGCCCTGTTCACCTGTGCTGTAACTAGAGCAGTCCATTTAGAGCTAGTTTCAGATCTCTCCACAAAAACCTTTCTGTTGGCTCTAAAAAGATTCATCTCAAGAAGAGGTTTGTGTAAAGTGATCTACTCAGATAATGCCATGACATTCAAGAGAGCTGAACAGGATTTAAAGAAGCTATGGGAGAGCATTAAAGATCCACAGCTGCAAACCCTTTTTTCCGACAAGGGCATCACTTGGAGGTTCATTGCTGAACGAGCAGCCTGGTGGGGTGGATTCTGGGAGAGACTCGTCAGGTCAGTAAAGACAATCTTACGAAAGGTACTCGGCAGAGCAAAACTAAGTTTCGAAGAAATGTGGACAACTCTTACTGAAGCAGAAGCTATAATAAATTCCAGACCTCTAACTTATGTGCACAATGATGTGGATGAACCGCAGCCTCTGACACCTGCCCATTTTTTAGTGGGCCAAAGACTGACTAGTTTGCCTCCAAGAGTTTTCTCAGCTGATAATAAACATCCGACAGCAGTCAAGGAAGAGATGACCCGGAGATGGCGCTACAGGCAAAGACTCATCACCAACTTCTGGAATCGATGGAGGAAGGAATACTTGTTGGACTTAAAATCAGCGCATCGGTGTGACTCACCAACGCCGTCCAAACTTCAGGTGGGGGATGTAGTGCTCATTGGAGAGGACAAGATTCCGAGGCAGAGTTGGAAGCTGGGAAGAATTCAAGAACTGTTTCCAGGACGTGACGGACTGGTGAGATCGTGCGCTGTACGCACGACAGCTGGAACTGTTTGGCGGCGACCAATCCAGCTGCTATATCCTTTGGAAATTTAGATAAACTGTTGTTTATCGGGGGGGAGGATGTTGAGAATTTCTTTGGGATTTGTTATTTAGGATATTATAATTTAATATCAGTAACTATATTTTGTTGCTGTTCACCAGATGTTGAGAATTTGTTTGGGATTTGTTATTTAGGATATTATAATTTAATATCAGTAACTATATATTTTGTTGCTGTTTGCTACATTGATTTGGTTGACGTTTGTAGTTGGTATCAGGCTGAAAGCGGACTACATATCCCATGATGTTTTGTAACGGTTGAGCGGCAGTTAACGGCTGAGTCCGCCTCCTCTGCTTTCTGCTTGCTTTGTTGTTGTTGCCATAGCAACAGCGTTTTCAGTTTTTCTGAGGATTCTGTTCGACCCTCAGTTATGTATCTGTACGTATGATTCGTTCATCACCTTTATTTCACTAAAGTTCATCTGAATATTCCGCCCGACTCTTTTTTTCGTCATTCGAAGTCAGTCAAAGAAAATATTCAACACACGCGCGGGGGGGCTCGGATGTGAAAACAAGTGCAGGTCGCTCCAGCAGCAAAAGACAGAGGGCTGCGCAGCGGTTTTCTGTGTTTATATGTTCATGAAAACTTTTAAAAAATAAATTAAAAACAGGGAGCGCTTCTCCTTCAGCCACACAGCAGACCTGCACACCAGGAAATATTTAGAACCTGGTGCAGCCTCGTTGGACATGACTTTAGTTCACTCGTGACAAGTTCACAAGCGAATGGTGACAGCTTCAAGTGATCACTTGACTTTTGGCAAAAAAAAAAAAAAAAGAAATGTCACAATGGAGCAGCTGCAGTCCATGCGTAAAAGGAGTGAGAGTACAGGAGGGAGACGGTCGGTAGCGAGTGAACGGCTCCACCGAAGAACGCATTTATACGGCTGGAGCTGCAGGGGGTGGGGCTATACTAATGAGGACCGCGTGACGAAACGCGGTCACGTTTAAAACACGCCTAAAAAATCCTGAAATAGAAATATGTTTATACACAGTTTGCTCTATAACTCCAAAATTAATTGAGCTACAATTTTGAGACTTTTTACTCATTTACAAGATTACAATTATCACATTTATAATGTTTATTGAAGAAAATGTTGAAATTCACTTTACACAGTCTTTAAAATTCTATATACATAAATGCAGATATGGCAAGTCTAAACCATTATGGTCTGTATTCAAACAAGAACTCCAGTTGTTAAAACTTTCATTAAACTGTGCTAAAAAACCACAAGCAAAAAAGCTCTCTGATCACCTCGCTCAGATAATATTAAATAACTCTGACAAATTATTTTTGTAATTATGTAGAATGTTAGATAAATAGTTATGTGGTTGTCTAATTTACTTGGACTGTATTATTTGCAATCTTTCAAATAAGACTATTACCCAAATTTAAGTTTATGATGGTTGATATGTTAATTTGTTTAAGAATATGTTTACCTCAGGAGGTATGTTAGTAGATATTTGTACATGTTTATATGTATCGTTGTAATTTGAGATTGTCATTTGTTGTTCTATTTGTGTTCCTTTTGTTCTGTATGTTCTAAAATGTTCAATAAAAAAATAAATAAATTAAAAAAACTTTAAAATAAAACCCACAAAAATGACCATACAGTAGTTCAGTCAGTTTTACAGAAAAAGAACACAAACTTTGGTCTGTTAGCTGAGACTGATCCCAAATACATATTCTCAGTGAACGTTAACAGATTGCAAAATATATTTTCTTAAATTTTTGGCATTAATTATTGGAGTCAACCCTGCTTGTCTGTTAGCAAAATATCCCATGAGTCATCTGATTTCAGGAAATAGTCCCTGGATGCTTATTAGCTGTTGGAGACAGCACAATTCAAGATGCCACAGCCAGCTGACCTTGGGAAACAGAAAAATGGTTTTGTAATTCAGTCCAATATGTGTTTGTAGCTGAGTTGTTCAGAGCACATATCCATATTGGGGGAGTGGTGGTGCAGTGGTTAGAGACGGTGGGCCTGTGATCAGAAGATTGACGGTTCAAGCCCCAGTACAGACATCAAAAAATGTGGGTGGAAAAGGTGAAACAGTTCTCGTGGCTCAATGAGACTACCTGGATGAATAAAGGGTAAATGAAAAAAATAAATTAAAATAAATAAGTGCTGTTGTGATGGAATTAAATGTTCAGCTTTGACCCAAACATGATCACAAGGACAAAACCAGTCAAGTTCTTCCACAGCAGACTGGAAAACCCGTCATGGATCTATTTACAAACTGAAACAAAATAGTTATCTTCCGAAGGTTTTATTCAGAGTTAGAAACATAAGTTAAATCATAAAAATCTGTACGTCCTCCAACTGGGGAAGGTAGAAGGAAAAGTACAACTAAAATCCACACGTGCCTCTAGTGTGTCGTCATTTGGCTTACCGGTAAGTGGAGATCTGATGTGTTTTCAACAATCAAATAATTTTACAGATAGAGCGTGTCAGTGTTTTAAACTAGCATTTGAATTTCAAAGTACTATTTTGACGACACAGTAAGGAGATACTTTATTCAGCAAACACCTTTTGTAAAGATCTGAGAAATTCTTCACAAACCAGAATCAGTAACGAGGAATGGAAATCAATAACATGTAATCAGGTCCATTGTTCTTTAGCTTTTAGCACTGATTGCATTATGCACATTTTTATTTCTTACGTGAAGTACAACAGGTAAATATAATAGTTCATTCTTTGTTTATTGCAAGTTGTATGCTGATTCTTTTGATCAAATTTAATGTCAAACAGCACATTTTCCTCACATTTATCTCTCTGCAAAGTAAGTTCCTTCTAGTTTATTAGGGAAACTTGATGTTAATATGATTGTGTGCGTGCGTGTGTGTGTGTGTGTGTGCGCGCGCGCGTGCGTGCGTGTGTGTGTATCAGAGAGTCAGTCAGAGTCAGATAATCTTTATTGTCATTACACCACATGTGATGAAATGAGATTATGTACACAGGATCCCAGTTATAACCAACAATAAAATGTAAAAGAAAAACAGTAATAACATCTAAGATATGAACTAAGAAAAATATCAACTAACAATACACTAAGCACTAATATCATAGAAAAACATCACTCCAAACAGCAGCACGAACATGAGTCTGTATGAGCAGATGGGCACGAATGAACACAGCAACATGAAACAGATCAGCATCAACATGATGTGATATTTCGCAGTGATTATTCTTATTATTTATTTATTCATGAGTCTAACAGCCTCAGGGTGGAAGCTGTTCCTCAGTCTAATGGTTCTACACTTAATGCTCCTCAAACTCCTTCCTGAGGGGAGCGGGGCAAAAAGTGTATGTGCTGGGTGAGTGTGTGTGTGTGAGAGAGAGAGAAAAGTCTTGTTGCTACTTTCTGCATGATATCGTCTTATCGTCTTATATTTTGACAATAGGTGATTTGTCTTTTTATACTGGCAAGGCTATATCAAAAAATCTAAAAGGTCAGAAGTTTTGGTCAAAGGTTATGGATGTTTTTACTATTGTGGCTGTGAACATTTTCCCCCTCTGCCCTGAGAGCAAACGCCCTGGCATGAACCATATGTTTGAGCAAACAAAGAGTGCTTGTTTTCCACCTTTTTGGTAGTGATGTGTCTGTCTGTGTCGAGGCTTCGAAGCGTGTGTCAAGTAATCCAGGAGGATTTATGTGGAGAGTGTATTGATGACGTATGTAAGGATGTTCGAGTTCTCGCTAGCGGGCCGTACCACATGACCGATTCAGGAACTGGGTCGTTTGTACGCGCGAGATTCAAAATATAAGAGGCAGACAAAAATCCATCATCACCATCATTATAAAGACAGATTAAGATCATTTGCAGATCAAATTTAGACTTTGAGGTTCTCACAAACATGATTTTTTTTAAATTAAACTGAAAGCTTCACAAACCAGTTATTATAATCCCTCTACCAGATTTACATTTATAGTACACTTGATGGCGCAGTAGAGCAAATGAAGCACCATGGCGTGTCAGATCATGAGTCGAGCTATTTAATGGAAAGCTTCAGTGCTTCATCTCGCCATCACTACTTCTGGAGCCAAGGTGTCGTACCAATGGCTGGTGAAGGTGAACCCAGTGGTGCAGACACACAATCCAGGACTCAGGATATATAAAATAAGTATTTATTAACAAGAAAACAAATGTCTGGGCTGTCAGGGCAGCAAAACTTACATGGACTCACAAGAAGCAGATGGGACATCAATCAATGCCAGGACAAAGGACTAACACAGACTTACCTGTATATACAGTGACTAACGAGACAAAACACCTGTGAGGACACACAGCTGAACCACATCAGGGAAAATGACAAACCAGGAAACCAGGGAGTGCAGGAACAGACAGAACACTAGAAAAACACAAACCCTATAGAAAACAGAAACCGAGAAGCACACAAGAGAAAGACACAACACAAAATGGGGCTAAACACCATGAAACGGATCGCAATCCCTACAAAAAGGTACATTTTTAACTGGGAGGGAAAAAACACACACACCAAGCACACCAAAAACCAAAAATGTAAAAAATAAACAAATAAGAAACGAGCTTTAGGGGTACATAGCCCCCAGTGCTGAAGATGGCTCTTGGCTTGAACAACAGTGGCCATTGGCATCAGGGGCATTTGTAATGTGGGGAGGACCCACTGCTGGGGAGGTCTGGGGGTCCTCCCCCAGAAAATTTTGAATAAAGTAAATGCAGTTTCCTGCATTCTGTTGTATTTTACAGGTTTTTAAACATCTACACAAGTAAATATTTGATTCAATAACTATTTTAGAGAGCATGGTACAACAATAAGCTAATACTAAGGGTGGCCAGAAAGGGGGGGTAGATTTCAGAGATGTTAATTTAGGGAAACGGCAATGCCAGTGGGAGAGGCTTTTCTTTTACCCAACTAATTGAGGTCTATAAACACAGACTCTATTCTATACAAGTAATATCCTTTATTAACAATCCATTAACAATTAAAAACAGGCTTTACTTGCTTTAAACTTGTCGTCCTGTCGGTCTTCTATTCAAATGTGTTTGTGACAAACCGAGCAACAACGATGTGACAAATAAAAGCAGCAAGGAGCTTTTCAAACATTAAACAAAAAAATAATAATTAAAATGAATGGACCAACCGGCAACATCTCATTCTCCACCCTCGGACACCACGGTTGAAAGAGGCATGTACCGCCAGTCCAAGTCGCTGCCCAGCCGCTGATGTAATATGGAAACAGCGCAACCATATACGGGCAAAACAAGACAGCAGGGGGTCCAAAGCGCTGCTGCTTTAAATGCAGCATGCAGGCAATCACGTGCCTAAAACAAAAACAAAAAATCAATTGTGAATTCTGATTACAAACACACAAGAAAAATCTAAAACAGGCAGCTTACCCAGAAATGAGAACGCAGCCCTCTGGGGGAAGGAGCGGACCAGTAGAGGATCCGACAAACAAGGGGAAGCCGTGCACCGCCACACCAGCAGAGCAATATGGCTGCAGACATACACGGCAGGTGTAGCACTCCAAAGACCAACTTAGATCCCAGCTATTAGATGTACAAAGTAGGACTTACGATCGCAGTAGATTGGATCAAGAACACCAGCCACCCAAACAGCTGACATGCTGCCGAAACAGCAACACACACACACAATGACGCTACCTGCCCAGCTATAAAGGCACCAGCCCAACCCATCAATCAATGGTGTGCACCTGATTATACGGGTGCAAAAACAGGGGACGGGTCAAACACCATATTGCCACACAAGCTAATATTACTACCTGTGAAATACTTACCAGTATTTCATTTTTTTCATTTACCCTTTATTTATACAGGTAGTCTCATTGAGCCACGAGAACTCATTTTCAAGAGAGACCTGTTTTTGAGCAGATGGTGGGGGTTGAGGGCCTTGCTCAGGGGCCCAGGGTGGGGCGAGTGAGGGTGGAGGCAGGTGTGGGTGTTTCACCTTTTTCCACCCACATTTTTTGATGTTGTCGGTACTGGGGCTTGAACCGGCGATCTTCCGATCACAGACTGTCTCTAACCACTGTGTCCACCACCATGATACTACTTCATCCTACTTGCTCCTGTCACGTTTTGCCCTTGTATTCCACAGTTTTAGTTTGGTTTTCTTGTTTCAGTCCTGTAATGCCTGTCACCCTTCAGCTCCTGTCTCCCTACACCACGCTTCCTCTGCTCAGTCACTCATCAGCGCTCATTAGTTCCACCTGCCCTGCTCCCTTTTAAAGCTCAGCTTTATTGTTGTCTGTACTTTATATTTTGTCTGCCTAAAACTGGTCTCTCTTGAAAATGAGTTCTCGTGACTCAATAAGACAACCTGTATAAATAAAGGTTGAATGAATTATATTTCTTACTTTTTGGTACTTTATTTTGTACATTTTAATGCA
>JBBPBX010028133.1:20626-36786 GCA_038048925.1 Garcialebias charrua
ATAATAATAATAATAATAATAATAATAATAATAATAATAATAATAATAATAATAATGTCACATTTTTGTCATCTGTGTATGTTTCCATACAAGACGAAATTTGACTCTGCATTTAACCCAATCACCACCAGGTGGGGCAGTGGGCAGCTATAGAAAGCACGCCGGGGAGCAGTTGGGATGAGGTGTGCTGCTCAAACACACCACAAGTTATGCCGTGACTGGGGTTTTAACCTGGGTCCTTCGGGTCCCAAGTCGGTTCCCCTGCCACTACACCATCTTGGCCCCTATAATGCACTACTACTTACTGTACGTGCTTTTAGATTTGTGAACATTTACAAATTTGCACTGTTTGAGTATTGTCATTGTGTTCAAGAGAGTAAATGTCATGAATACATTTGACATTAAACATAATCCAAGTTGAAGTGTTGCAACATTTTTATGGTGAATCCAGACCGAATGCGTTTTCAACTGCAGGAGCGTCCGGTTTACATGCAAAGTCAATGGGGGCGCGTCTTGGCGTCGGGCGTCACGTCACGTGCGTGTTGAGCGTGCTGGAAAGCGTTTTTCGTGCACGTGAACCCGCGTCAGCCTCCAAAGCACGCCTTGACCATGCTGAAGATTTCGCCGTTCAAACTCGTGAACGCGTGTGTCAACCAATCAGGGAGAGTCGGGTGGAGGAGAAAGGGGGAGTCCGCTATGTGACGCGGAAACGAGGGGACGGGGGTATTGCGCAACTATGTGACGTATTGTTTGTGGGACACAGAAAAAACCCGCGAAGTCGTGTACTATGGAAGAGAAACTCATTGTAGCTGTGTGTTCGCAACAAGTCCTTCACGACCAGTCAAGTCTGCTCGACAGAGACATAAATAAAAAGCTCCTTGCCTGGCGGAGTGCAGTGAGGAACTCGGTATACCGGTAAGCTCCTCCCCCCCCGCCGCCACGCCGCCGCAATTTCACGTTCTGGTCTGGACACCACTGGGTCCTGTGCGTCCACTTGCATGCGCGTCGAGCTTTTTTGCCGTTGAAAAGGCGTTCGGTCTTGATGTAGCATTAGACCGCTTTTTGGCATCTGCATTTGGAAGCAGTCCAAACTGACAAAGACCATGCAGAATAATATAGTATTTTAATTCCACAGCAGAGAGAGTTGTGTAGTATCTGTAAGTAGGTCTAGGAAAAAAAAACATTGGTATCAGTTATCGGCCAAATAAGTTTTAACATATCGGCAATATATCGACCAAAAATCCAATATCATGCACCTCTAGTGAAGAGTCATTTGTGCAACGTATTGAACACAGGTCAAGACAATCCAAAACGTTATGCTGTATTTACAGCAACAAGGTGTTAAAACCAGATTCAGTGAATGCACAGCATATGTTAACATCTTTTTAAAAAAGTAACAGAAGAGCAACACGTGCCGCCAGAGCTGCATGAAACAATGAGAAGTGGCAGTGAACAGCGTGTGCAAACTGTTGCGCTGCCTGTACAGTGGGGGCAAGTGTGGGCACGCCGCTGGGTCGACTGAATGCCTCGCCGGAGGGCTCAAGTTTATGAGTGTCTATGTGTGCTGTGTGAGAGATGTATTTCAAAGCATTAATACTTCAAATAGCTTCTTATCTTTTCCACCTGTGTGTGCAATGTTTAGGGATGCACAGAAATCAGGATATCAGATGCCTTCAGCTGCTGTTCTTTAAGAAGCTGTGTTAGATCTCCGCGCGGGCATCGCGTTTTGTTTATATAAACAGCCCTAAACCGTTTCCCATTCATTTCCAATGGTAGTGTTAAACCACTACGGACGTAATATATTTTCGGCCACTACAGCCCTTGTGGCGCTGTTCGGATGTGACGCAGCGGACGTGACGCAGTTTGTTATTGCCCGGCTTCCTTGAAAAAGAAAATTTCCCACTTTTAATCGGAGAAAGAAGACAACAAACAAAAGAACAGCGATCTTCACATGCATCCTTCACATTTTAAAGGTAAGTTATGCTGATGGTGAAACATAAATATATGAAACATGTTTATCGAGTTTTTCCGACCGAACATATATTAATTTAATGACAACGTTACTTTCTACCACACAGTGTGCTCCTTTGTCTGGCGTTGGTCAGTAATAAAACTATTATGGTTTTATGAGTGGTTTATGTGTCTGTGTTTTACACTAAAACAGAATTAAGACCATGGTGATTTCTTAAAAAGTAAGTGTTGCAACACTTCCTAACAAACACTAACTGTTAAGGATCAGGATTACTTTATGTTTGATTCACAGATTATGTCCAGTGTTTTTTATTAGAGTGAGGATAAAGTCAGCATTTTTTCAAAATCATAGATTCTGTTTCAATCTTTGCCAAAATGTAATAATAATAATTAAAATAATAATAATATCAGAGAGAGTACACTGAAACACTGATATCTGATTACAGTACAAGTAAATAAAAACAGATACATCATTATATTTTATGTCCTTCCTGTCTGTAGCTGCACTTTGAGCACCTTTTGAGCTAAATGAACAGAATAGAAAATATATTTGTTTCCTTGCTGCAGGCCAATCTGCTGGTTTCCTTAAATACTGTAGAAACTTTTTGAACTATCAGTACGTTGAATAATCAGTTGAGCTCTTGTGAAAAATGTATTTCAAAGGTTTTCAGATTTTTTTAACGCATGATCTACCCTTTTTTGCTCTATACTAGGCCAAAATGCAGAAGAAGAACATCTTTTATCCTGGAAAACAAAGTGTTGTTTTCCGCAAGGGGCCCCTAGGATTTCTTCGCCAGGACCCCTCTCCTGAGGCCAAAATTATAAAAAATAATCCTAGTATGCAGGACAAATCTGAGCCAAAGAGAGAGGACATTGTGCGGCAAAATGCTTTGTCTGTAGTTCGTCAAAGAGGAGGGGATGTCACAGATGATTTAGAAGTGCTGGGAGACTACAACCTCCAATTTGGCAAATACAAAGGGAAGTCTTTCCAGTGGCTTTTAGAAAACGATGTGGGTTACACTTTGTACCTCATCAAAAACCTGCAAAAGGAGGAGGAAGCCGGTATCTGTATCACAGAGAGCCTTAACAAGGTGAACCTCCTGACTTTTATCAAGTATGCTCTCAGTTTTAAGGAGATACAAGATGCCCTGGACTACGAAGCCAGCAGAGACAGCGTCGCAGCAACTCCTTGTGAAGATGACCAGCTGGTTGGTTTTGGCTCTCGGGCCAAGAGCACATGGAAGGACATTTGGGACAGTAGAGAAGATGGTTATGCTGACTTCATCCTAAAGACGAGCTGCCTTCCTGGGACCAGGATGAAGAAGCTGCAGCAGTACCTGCTCAAGAGACAGAAATCATCCTCCAGTCATACACCCAGTGTGCCACAGAAACCTCTGGGTGAGCAACTAAAAATGTTGTATTAACAATTTTAAGATGAAAGGACAAAAATTGCCTTAAAAATTGAATATTCCTCCCAAACTGATCCTTGATTTTTGTATAATTTTTTGGTTTCTCATAGTGATGGAGGAAGACGGAGAATTGGAGGCTGCAATGCTAAGCATCTCACCCTCTAAGCTCCTGCGTAAGCACACTAAAGTTACACTTGATGAAATTCTAAAATATAATCTGCTTGTGTTTAGTCTCTCTACCATATTTGTCTTTGTGTACAGTGTCAGGATCAGCGGAAACGGAGGGAACCCCAGTGTCAAACAGAGCGAAGACAGGTTTTTCTTAAAATACGAGATTTCAGGACTGGAGTGTTATTCTCTTTTACGATGAATAACCCTCCAAAACTGAGCTTTGATCTATTGTGTTCTTGTGTTCTGGCCACGTTCCGGTCATGTTCCTGTTACATTATTGCTGTTTGCCACCATTAAATAGTCAAATGACTATGAATTGATGGAGATATTGTGCCAACCTGAATGCTGGTGAGTATATATTCTGCATGTTTACCTTTTTTTTAATCAACACTAGTTACTAACAGCTGACATGTTTGTTCACTTCAGTGCTGTTGTTTCTCCTGCTTAGACTGACTACAGAGGTAGTCAGTTGTTTGTAGTTTGTTGCATTTCCCACTTCTGGAAATTACTTTAAAAATATTTTCAGAGGTCTGATAAGCAGAAGGAATAAAAGTACAACTTTTTGAGTTTCCACTAACACCATCTGTTGTGTTAAATTGTGATTCGTACAGTGACTGACACATTATCTTTATTTAGGTCCAACTGCAACGGTGTCCAGGTGTTCAGGCGCATCAGGTGAATCGGAATCCTCAACAGTTAACGGTAAAGAAATTTAAAATTTATTACTGAAAATAAATCAGTTGCTTTAATATTTTTAGGCTACATAAAATAATTTGTTTACTTTCTTCTGATTGTTTACAGTCCCGGCAACCACACAACAGACACCCGTGGCCCTTCCATCACCAGAGTTATTTAAAGGTATGTTTCAACTCACCCTTAAATATCTATTTGTTGCATAAATAGCAATGTCTGGATAATTTTCACAGCTACTTCATCTGTTGTCTTAAAATTATACTGAAGCCATAAAGAAATAAGTAGCTGAAAGATAATGCTCCTTTTCAGATTCCAGCACAAGTGCAGCTTCCACCTCTGCACAGACAGCCCTTTCCTTTGAGGACAGTGCTGAAGATGGTAAGAACTGACTGCATACAAAAAACAATTAATTTTTTTACTGAGTAGTTTGCTTTATTAACAGCATTTCCACGCTGTCAAATATTTTGTAAACAATGTGGCTAGTATTTGGAACACAAACAGTCTTTTTTTATGGAACCCTAATTCCATGTCTTTTTATTTTTTTATGATAGTTCCCTCAGCTCAGCCGCCCTTTGCTGTTCCTCAACCTGACCATGACATTAACAGCTGGAACTGTTCTCAGCACCAGAAACGGTGGATGAAGACAGAGCTGCAAGATCTCGGCCTGTGGCCTGGCTCTCGTCCTGTACGTCATCTTGGACATGTAATTTCCCTCTGGCGTCATCCTCCGCAGCCTGAGCTCATAGACACAGTGGCTGAGCTCCCCTCGCCCAACTTCTTTCAGCTTCACCCATTTTTCATTTGGAAACCTGAAAATGAAATCATGTCCCGGCTGAAAAACAACTACAACCTTCCATGTCTTCATGGATGTCCTCATCCACAGGTGGTTTCTGCTGGTGTGGGCCGGCCTCGGGTGATAGTTGGGACTAGTGGACAATATTACATCCTGTCCTCTAGGCTTTGCTGCAAGTCTTGTCGGAAGAACTGGTTTGCTGACAGTCCTCGTTGGCTGGAGAAGCTGCCCAGAAGATTCACCAACCTTCTGCCTGCATTTCTTACTTACAAGAAAGCCATCTGTAAGTCAGTAATGGATGAGCTCAGACGCACCAGAAAGTCACCCACAGATATGGCTAACCAAGTGAATGAGCTCATGCATCTTAAATATGAACGAGCTAATTTGGCATATCTCCAGGCCATTGAGAGCGTCTGGGATGCAGAGGCTGGGGTGCATGGACAGAGGACCATTGGGCAGTTCTTACGGAAAAGCAACACACCTTACCCATTCAGCTCCTATGAAGATCCAAATGGCTGGTGTGGTATCTCTGTGTCCAGCTGCTACCTCACAGACTGTTTGCTAGATGAATACAGGCGTCAAGAGCCAGCTATGTTGAGACTCCTCCAAGGCACGTTTGGGCAGGTCTTCAGGTCTGATCACACCAGGAAGGTAGCACGAAAGGTCACTCTAACATCTGGGGTAATGTCCAGCTATGCAATTATGAACGAACACTGGTTAATCGTCTCCTGGGTGATGGTTCAGTCAGAGAGTGAGAGATCATTGGAACCAATGTACCAGGGAATGGCCAAGAGATACAATGAAGCTGGAGTGGAGAAGGCAGGCTTCCACTGGGTGGACAGGTGAGAACTGCCATCCATTGCTTTCACTGCTTTTCAAACAGCTACAAATTCTGTTGTGGTTCACAAAGGATACAATCAGGCACCCAACAACATGTACAGAAAAAGCACAAAAACAATTTAAATGTTTTGTTTTTATTTATTTTACAAAATTATGGTTCTCTTTAAAAAAAAAAGATAATACAAACAAATGCATAAAGAACTGCTTACTAAACAAAACTAACAAAAACACACATGATGAAAGATACGGAGACCAGCTACGTCCACCTGTTTAATGATATAAATAACAGCTGGGAAAACAGCAGCACACGAAAACAAACTATATATATACTGTGTGTGTATATATATATACTGTGTGTGTATATATATATACTGTGTGTGTATATATATATATACTGTGTGTATATATATATACTGTGTGTGTATATATATATATATGTGTGTATATATATATATATATATATATATATATATATATATGTATATATGTGTATGTATGTATGTATGTATGTATGTATGTATATAGCATTCACAGTTTTCAGTATATGGTACCTGCTACTGAAATCTTGTGAACAAAACATTTAGAAGTAAAGGATTAAATCATATATAAATTAATTGGAAAATTATTCACTCATGTTTCTGTTTATTATTAAATATCCTTGTATGTCTTCTTTTTAGGGATTGCTGTGCTTCCTTTAAGATCTCGGACAGCATCCCTGGTGAGCATCTAAACTGGGATGCCTGGAAAACAACCCCTTCCATCGTAGCTGCGGCTACTTCAGGACCCCTGACTAATACTTGTGCCTCAAGGTCATGCTACAATCCAAACATTGTTGTGAAGCTGGACTTGTTCCACTGTCTGCAGCGCTTTTCAAGGGAGTGCACAACTGAACATCACCCTCTTTTCAGCACTTTCTGTCAGCTCCTCTCTGCTGCTTTCACTGTGGTGGATAAGGAGGATCTGAAGAAGCTCAAGGATGCCTATGAGTTCTGTGGTATTGAGCCAGCCAATCCAACCAAACAACATATCCGGGAGCATTGCAGGACCAGGATACCACAGCCCACAGAGCTACTGGACAGAGTGGAGCAAGTCATAAAACATTTTTACCTGGCAAAGGATCCCAATGACGTCCCTTTGTTTAAGTCATCCATGCTGAAGACATGGCGCATACAGCGAGTGCATATTCTTCGTGGATGCTTGAGTGACCCCGAGCTCTCTGACGGAATAATGTACAGGTATGGTGGAACACTTCAGCTGAACCATGTGCCCGGAGAAGGTGCAAAGATCCCCATTTGGATTCCTGTCAGAGGTACATCCCAGCAGGAGGGTTACCATTTCCATCAGGCCCAGTGGGTAACTGGAAATCTGGTCTCCACTGAGCTGTTTCAAGCACAGGGCATGACAGGAGTTGTGCGTTGGAACTACCAAAGACTGGTGGACCTGAAGCAGCCTGGAGTTGTCCTTCCTGCTGTGTTTGATCCAGCTTTGATAGCTGAATTAAACACTTCTTCCAAAAGGATCACTGGCCAGGAAAAGTATCCTGCACTCCAAATCTCAAACTGTGACACTGGAGAAAGATTTGGACTTCAGTATGTAGAAACAGGCTGCCGGCCAGTACCTCTTGATTGGGACAAACACAGAACTTTGAAAAGAGGAGTAGCAGCTCCTTCACAGCTTCCTCTGCCATCGTTCATCACCAAACAAGTGCAAACTCCACCTGTGACATTGAGCTCAAATTTGGCTGTTCCACTTGCTGAGGCATCAGTAGCACAACCGGCCTTCAGTCCCTCTAGTTACTTCCTAAAGCAGGAAATCCAGTCAGAAATACTCCAAGTTTCTACAACAGGTGAGCAAACACAATGTATTTACATTTCTAGATTAAATTTAGGAAATTTATAAACTTATACTGATGAATTGTACTTACCTTATTGTGTTTCAGAGACTTCACATCCTCTGCCTCTGCGATCCTCACCAAGGAGTGCCCGCACTGGACCAGTAAAGACCGGTGGACGTGTCTTTGTGTTTCAGAGACTTCACATCCTCTGCCTCTGCGATCCTCACCAAGGAGTGCCCGCACTGGACCAGTAAAGACCGGTGGGCGTGTCTTTGTGTTGGATCACACACGCTGGACACCACCTATGAAAGAGGCGATTGATGGCTTGCTGCAGAAACACCGTGGAAAGAAGGACATTCTGAAGGCTGTGGATCAAGAATATGCAGACATTGTTCATCGAGCTGCCATGAATCCCAACAGCTTGCTGCACCCAACAACCAAGCTTCACATCTCACGGTATGTCAAGCACTTGGCAAAGCTCCTGAACACCAGCTCTTCGTTAAATACAAGCCCCGAAAAACTTGTGGAAACCCAGGAACTGTGGCACACTTTAACCAGTCAGTCAACCAGTGTGTCTGTGACCACCATTGAGCCGCCTGTCTTCAATCCACACGCACCTGCTTTGTCCATCCCTCTTACACAGGACTCGTTAGAGAAAATTGTGGAGGGCATTTTAGATAAGCAGCAGCAACAACAGCCCGAGCAGAAGAAAAGACATACAAAGACTTGTCTTTCCTGTGGACAGCCAAAGTCTCGTTATGAGACTGATGGTTCCTCCATTCATTTTTTCTTCATGCAGGGACCTGTCCGTTACTTCTACTGCTCAAAAAAGGTTCATTACTTATGCTGCTGAGGGACTTTCCAATCCAAACATGTCCTTTGAGGAATTTTCTACCACAACTTTCTTTCAAAGGGAACTGCAGGAAACAAAGAAACGAGTGGAGGAAAAAAATGACAATAAGAGAAAAAGAACAGAATCTCAGCCAACAGGCCGTGTTTGCAGGTTTTGTTATAAGGAGCTGAAGCAGGGACCAAACAGCCCACACATCCATACTGGGTTCTCTGGTGTGGCAGGAAAATATATATATTGTCCATCAAAGGTTCTGTCCATTTATCAATCACAGGGTATGGTCAGGGAGATGAGTTGGGAGGAGTTCTCCAAATCTCCTTTTTATGAGGCAGAGAAACAGAGATGGGTGGCAGAGAGGAAAAAATAAACCTCATAGAGATGTTTATTTAGATGCTCATATTGAGATGTTTATTTAGTTTATTATTATTATTATATATCTTCATATATTTATGCAAATAAAAAACTGTATATACTGTAAATATGGGAAGTTCACATGTAAATATTTCACAGAAAGAAAACATGTTATATAGCAAGGTCACAGTGGTTTTGGTATTTTATCTATACCATGAATATATTTTCAGGAAAGTCCTTAATGTTTTTATATTTTTTATGGAAGAATTCTGTACTTCATTTCAATTTTTGTAAAATAGTTGCCCAATTAAAGTTTGATATGATAAACTTTACCTTTGTAGTGTTTTATTTTGTACAGCTGTAACCACACCTATTCCAGGTGCATTTCTGACATGTTTTTGTACCTGTTTTGCACATTTGCTCAATTATCCCATTGCTACATTTAATTTACTTGAGAAATTGCTTGAGAAATTTCTGCCAGGACTGGGACTTGAACCCACGTCCTGATGTCAGTCCGTTACACCTATACGTGACTGGCCCCCGCGGATAAGCAAAGTATTTTCAGCATAAATATTATTATATAAATAATCCAAAGAAGAAAAAAAAAAATCAGTCAGACCAGGTTGGACTCGAACCTGCGTCATCTGCATGAAAGGCAACGGTCTTAACCATTGTCCCATCTGATATATGTAGAAGTCTGCAGGTCTACTCTATTTAAAGGAAACGCTCCTCCTGAATTGTTATCGCATTTTAACTACATAAGTATCACGTTTTTACTACTTAGTATCACGTTTTTACTACATAATTATCACGTTTTTACTACATAGTATCACGTTTTCACTACATAGTATCACGTTTTTACTACTTAGTATCACGTTTTTACTACATAATTATCACGTTTTTACTACATAGTATCACGTTTTTACTACATAGTATCACGTTATTACTACTTAGTATCACGTTTTTACTACATAATTATCACGTTTTTACTACATAATTATCACGTTTTTACTACATAAGCTCCAAAAAAATATTTTCATGGTTGAATGCAATGCCCTTCCGTAGGAGTCACTTATGCAGAAGCTATAAAGAAAGTCCCCCCACAACCAATGATGCATCCAAAGAAAATACCAGAAGAAAGTAAAATAAGACCTAATTGTACAGAAAACTGCAAGGTAAAAGACGACACGTTACTCATGACAAAGGAAGACTTTGTACTGTTCATGGTGGAGGTTGTAAATTGCACTGCTCAAACACAAAAGAAAACTGAAAAAATCCAAATAATTGTGAAGGCAGCTCAAAAATATCTAGACTGTAAAAATGTTAGCTGGGAATCAATTAAGGAAAAACTGACTGAGACACAATCCTCTCAAACTCCATCATGCAGTGGTGGTCTTTCTTCTTCATGTTAATTTTACTTCAGTGGAATGCAAGAAGTATACTTAGTAATGGTTTAGAGTTTAAAAAATACATTTCTGATTTGATAGATAAACCTCAACTAATTTGCATTCAAGAAACCTGGCTCAAGCCCCAATTGGATTTCATAATACCTGGATATACAACAATTAGGAATGATAGGAGGGACAAACAAGGTGGAGGAGTGGCGACTTTTGTACAAACTGGAGTAAGATATACAGTAGAATCAATTAACCAGAATCATGAAGCAATAGTAATTAAAATTTGGTTGGGAAAAGATCAGATTTCTGTGATAAATTTTTATAACGCTAACAGAAAGTTGTCCATTCCAGAGCTTAATGAAGTAAACGTACAAAATGACGGTAAGACTCTATGGTGTGGTGATTTCAATTCACATAATAATTTATGGGGAAGTCTGAATACAGACACAAATGGTTTGGTAATTGAAGAGTTTATTGAATTACATTCACTGGTTTGTATTAATGATGGTAGCCCCACTAGATATGATTGTAATAGAAATTTAGAAAGTGTTTTAGACCTAACATTAGTATCAAATGCAATAGCTGGAATAACATCTTGGGAGGTGCTGAGTGATTTTCCTATGGGTAGTGATCATTTCCCTATTAGGATATCAATTGGTTCAGAAGTAATTAAAGAAGAGGAGGAGCAGATACCAAGATGGAGACTAAATAGGGCTAATTGGGATTTATTTAGAAATTTAGTTGATATTCAATTTAATGAATTAGATGAGAATTTGTTTTGTAATATGGAAATGTGTCATACAAAGGTTGTATCTATCATTATTAATGCAGCTGAAACTTCAATTCCTAAAACTAGGGGTAGAGGAACTAGAAAATCTGTTCCTTGGTGGAATGAGCAATGTAGCCTTGCTATAAGAGAAAGAAATAAAGCCTTTAAATTGATCAGAAAGCACCATACTATGGAGACATTACTACAATATAAAAAAGCACAAGCTATAGTTAAGAAGACTGTTAGAGCAGCAAAAAAGGCATGCTGGAGACAGTATTGCAATTCTATTGGAAGAGAAACCAAGTTAGCGGAAGTATGGAGAATCATTAAGAAAATGAATGGGGTTAAGAAAACTTCTTCCTTACCTGTGCTAAAATTGAATGGGAAAATAGCGGACAGTAATAGAGAAAAGGCGGAATTGTTAGCAGAATCCTTCACTGCAGTACACAGTTCAAACAATTTATCTGTGGATATGAAAAGGAATAAAGAAAAGTTATTATCTGAAAACCCAGAAATTACTATTAAGAAAATAGTCTCAGATCAAGATTTAGATATGCCTTTCACCATATATGAGTTGGAAAAAGCTATTATTAACACTAGGCAAACAACACCTGGTAAGGATGGGGTATGCTATACCATGCTTAAACATTTAGGAAAATCATCTCTTATTGTTTTATTAAAACTGTTTAATTTGATTTGGATGACTGGAAATATTCCCGCGCAATGGAAACAGTCAATCATAATTCCCATACTAAAACCGGGGAAAAAGGCAGCTGATCCGACTAATTATAGACCTATTGCACTCACATCACAATTAGGTAAAATAATGGAAAGGTTAGTTACAGAAAGACTAACATATTTTATTGAAAGTAAAAATAAATGCTGTCCTTTTCAAAGTGGTTTTCGTAAAGGGAGAAGTACAATGGATGCAATACTGTGTTTGGAATCTGACATAAGAAAAGCTCAGACGAATAAAGAATTAGTGATAGCTGTGTTCTTTGATATGGAGAAGGCGTACGATATGTTATGGAAAGAGGGATTACTGATTAAATTAAGGAACCTCGGTATAGGAGGTAAGATGTATAATTGGGTTTTGGATTTTTTGTTTGGTAGAGAAATAGAAGTTAGGGTGGGGACAAATTTCTCTACCAAGTACACTGTTGAGAATGGTACCCCACAAGGCAGTGTGTGCAGTCCGATTCTTTTTAATATCATGATAAATGATATATTCGATGAGATGGATGGGAGAATAGGTAAATCCTTATATGCAGATGATGGGGCTTTGTGGGTGCGGGGACGTAATCTGGTATATTTACAGAAAAAGATGCAGGATGCTATCTCGAAAGTGGAAGTTTGGGCAAACAAATGGGGATGTAGGATGTCAACAACAAAAACTCAAGTCATTTGTTTTTATAGAAGACACAAGGACGTTACGTTACACCTTTATAAACAAAAGCTTGAACAAGTTAAAACGGTGAGGCTCCTAGGAGTCATCTTTGATGAAAGTTTAACGTGGAAACATCAAATAGAATCAGTTCAAAATAAATGTAAAAAAGTGAACAATTTGCTAAGATGTCTGTCTGGACAGGAATGGGGAGCATCAAGAAAAGCGCTGTTAGGAATATATCGGGCCCTCATGAGATCTTCTTTAGATTATGGGTGCATTGCATATATGGCAGCTGCTGACAGTCATCTGAAGAAACTGGATAGTGAACAAACGAAAGGACTGAGAACTTGTTGTGGAGCTTTCAGAACAACATCTTTAGCAGCTTTACAAGTGGAAAATGGTGAGCTTCCGTTGAGATTACGCAGATTAAAGCTAATGTATTTGTATTGGGTGAACCTACAAGGACATAAACAAGATCATCCAACTAAGATGGTGCTGCAGGACTGTTGGGAACATAATAAATCAAATTATAATAGTTTTGGATGGGTTGGGGACATTAAAGCTGATAATCTTGGTTTAACTAAATTCCAATATAGTGCAACAGTTCCACAATCTGAAATTCCACCATGGCTATTTATATATCCAGAAGTTGATCTCCAATTGGGGGAAATTCTTAAAAAGGGAAATACTCCAGAGTGGATGGTAGTGAATAAGCATCTTGAAAGATATAAAGATAGTATGATTATATATACGGATGGATCTAAAGACCCAAATAGTGGTAAAACCGGAGCAGCAATGAATATCCCACACCTTAGAGTCTTGCTTAAGAGGAGAACAGCTGATCATTTAGCAGTTTTTACAGTTGAATTATCAGCCATTATACTAGCACTGGAATGGTTGCTGGATTATGATATGGGGGGTGATTGTCAATGTATAATAGCGTCAGACAGCCAAGCGGCATTATTAAGTATAAAGTCTGGAAAAGCTTCCAGATTGGATTTGCTGTTTAGAATACACCAATTATTAGTTCAGCTACATAATAAAAAATACTATGTCCGATTTGTCTGGATTCCTGCTCATGCAGGTGTAGAAGGTAATGAGGAAGTAGATATTCTTGCAAAACAGGCTTTGAAATCAGAAATTGTTCATTTAAATATTCCACTGAGTAAAAATGAGGGAAAATCAATTATACAAAAAGAAATTCTTAAGACCTGGCAGGAGCAATGGGATGACAATGAAAACGGAAGACATCTGTATACAATTCAAAAGAATGTTGGGGAAAATAAATGTTTGAGTGGAAGGCGAAAGGAGGAAGTAGTTATGTCAAGACTTAGAATAGGACATTCTGGGCTTAATAGTTCTCTTTTAAAAATAGGAAAGCATGAAAATGGGGCCTGCGACCACTGCCCTCAGATGGAAACTGTGGAGCATGTTTTGTTACATTGTGATAAATATTTAGAAGAACGTCAGCTTTTGGAATCATCACTAAACAAAAAGAATATTGGACTATCTATGATCAATCTATTAGAAAATAAATCGAGCTATGTTAAAAACCACTTGTTTAAGTATTTAAATAACACAGGCTTAATAAATCGCATTTAATGTAATAGTATCTAAGTATCTGTATGCCGGTGCATGCTTCAACATGCAAACATGTAGTTGAGAAATAGGTTAGGGTGTGAATTTGCACGCCATACACATCGTTGTGATGTGTCAAATTCCCTCTGACATTACTGATAACCACACTCCAGTCTGGTAGGTGGCGGTAAATGCACCTTAAGTTGGTTGCCAGCCGCCATTAAAAACCAAAAGAAGAAGAAGAAGAAGTTACACAACCAGTTGGCTGATGACAGCATAGATATAATAAACACTAGATAAGCTGAGGCGGAGTCTCCGGCGTCGTCACGTGGCAGCCATCTTGCGACAGACAGCAACATTAGCTGCAGCTGTTGAAACTGAATGGAGGTGAGGGGTTTACACAAACAAAAATACTCTTAACTCGCTGTAATCTTGACGGATTTACAAACGGTTTATCTTTTTAAAAACGTTATTAACGTGGCTATGATTTCTTTGGTAGTCAGACAGCACTTTTGTCTTTTTTAAAACGTTTTATTCATGTTTTGGGTGTCACACTCATCGAGAATCTAGAATCTGTTTTTATTACACCAATAACTATTTTATTACAAACTACTGTAAATGACTATCTTGATCATGATTGTATTTATTAGCATACTATTAACAAGAGCCTTTGATTAAGGGCTAGCTAGTACAGTATTCCAAATATTTCCCCAGCATTCTTAGATCACTAGGAGCTCTTTGTTTTTAACTGAACTAAAGCTGCACATGATTTCCAAGCGGTTTGGTATGTTCAACACTAATTACTGCTTTGTGTTTTACAGAAATACTCTTTGACAAGATGCCTGACTTTTGTGCAGCCTATGGATGCTCCAATAGGCGTAACATCAAAACAAGAAACCTTGGGATCACATTTCACAAGTAAGACTCTGTGACAGTATTATTACTTTAATTAGAATAATCATAGTTATATTTTGGATCAGTGCACATTATTGGTCATGCTACACACCAAAATGTGAGATAATATTATTGACATAATATTATACATAATATATATTTACATAATAATGACATAATATATATTTACAGCACTTTGGTTGACCTTGTTGTTGTTTTAAGTGCTCTATAAATAAAATGGTATGGTATGGTATACGGCTTGTAAAAGTATCTTTATATAAATTATGATGTATGATTTAGTGTTTCTTTTGGACACAATTTTTAATAGCTGTTTTATTGTACCAAAAGTAAATGCAAGCACACCAAAAGTATGATATATGTGTATAATTGTCATTACTATAATTCAAAGGTAAAGAAAGGAAGTGTGGAAAATAATGACCATCTTCTTCATGTTTTTAAGGTTTCCCAAAACCAGAGAGAGGAGGCGGCAGTGGGAAGTTGCCCTGAGAAGAGAGGGTTTTGTTGCCCTGGACAGGACACTGCTCTGCAGTGATCACTTCAGTTCTGAGGACTTCGATCGGACAGGGCAGACTGTTAGATTAAAAGATAGTGTTGTTCCAACACTTTTCAATTTTCCATCGCATCTTCAAAAGGTATGTATCATCGACCTACAAGATTTCAAGATGTATAAGATTGATATGTCTATAAACTACTGTATATATAAATATGTGGTTAAATGTCACAGTTTAGTATTTCTTTCTGCAAATTTAGCAATAAACAATGTGTTGTTCTTTACATAGCACATTTTAGACACTCTACTTTTGTTTATTTTAGCTTGTAAAAACAAGAGGCTCAAACACCTCTAGAAGAATAGAAGACAACCTGGCAATGGACCTGTCTCAGGATAAAGCTCAGTCTGATGTTGTGAGTATTAATTGATTCACACAATTGATAAGTGAATAATTATTTTTTTTTAAACTGTTAAATTCCACATTAATATTATTTATATATTTGTATATTTTTGCAAAGCAACTGGAAGCCACTGCAAAGAGGCGAAAGTGCTGCAAGCGGCAGGCCACTGACCACCCGTATTCACTGCCTCCTTGCCCCAAGGCTATATATGCCAAACTTAATGAAGCCTCAGCTAGAGTGAGGAAATTGCAGAGGGAGAAATCGAATGCCTTGGCAAGAGAAAGGAGGGCCAAGAAAAGCATGCTGTCTCT
>JBBPBX010028134.1:0-23805 GCA_038048925.1 Garcialebias charrua
AGATGTAGCTATGTCAGTATGTTAAAGAATAGATTTAAGCTTTTCTAAAGTACGGTACGGTAACTAGCTCACTTAACTTGAGTGATTTAGTGATTACCGTTCGGTAGTTGATTAGTTAATAACCCAAAAGGTTGGTTTCCAATTGTTGCTTCTTTCTACCTGCTTAGTGACTCATTAAAAAGTCTTGTCAGGAATATTATGTAACACTAAGTTTGATTTTAAAGGAAATTATTGATCAAAAGGAAATGAAGAAAGGAAATGAACCACATGAGTACCGTACTTTTCACCGTATAAGTCGCTTTGTTCAATTACAGTATTGGCAATAATTTGGAAAAATCCATAAATATATCGCTTCGCCATATAAGTCGCACCTGACGTCACCACCGACGTAGCGCGTCACCGCTGAGACAACCCGGAAATGTGGACGAGTGTTTAGCACTATTGCAAATGTCTGCCACAGGAGCGCACAGCAAGGCTTTTAAGAAGATTAACACTGTAAAAACAATTATTTGTTTGCTAAAAATTATAGCTGACATTATAGCACAAGGGTTCCTGAGCTTAACCGTTCCTTAATAAATTCACGAAATGGTCTAATCTAAAATATACACGGAAATAAAACGGAAGCTAACACCAGACGAGTCCGTCTCTAAAACAACAAATAAAAAAATCGCATTTTATCTCAAATGTCATACAGGGCAACAGTTTGTAAATTAAACCCATATAATTACACTGTAATTTTTTATATATTTTTTTAAATTTATTTTTATAGTTTTTATACAAAGTTAAACCATAACAACAACAACAACGACAACAAAAAGAGAAAAGAAAATAAAATAAAGAAAATAAAAAGGTCACCAAGGGAGGGAAATATCATTGCCGCTTAAGAAAATAAAATTAATATAGTATTGAACAGCTGACAGGTCACAGAATTATTTAACAGGTCACAGATTATTAAGGATCCATGAGGAGTCATAGTCCAGCAGGTGGGAGTATCAGTTCATGTCTGTCAAGACCTGCAGAGCCCTACAGCACCCAAGACCTACCACTACATCTTGTGATGAAGAGGTGGTACTCAACTTGAACTCGAGTCCTTGTATGTTAACCATTTCAACCATATTTTTTTGAATTTGTTTTCCTGAAGTCTTATATAGAAGGTAAGCATTTCCATTTCACATATTTCGTCTACTGTGGCTGACCACTCTCTCAATGTCGGTGGGCTTTCATTAAGCCACTTTCTTGTTATTGTTTTCTTTCCTGCTATCAGTAATATTTTCAACAGGTACTTATCCCCGGTGTTGAGTTCAGTTGGTAAGTTACTTAAATATATGGTTTTGAAATTGTGTTCAATCTCAAAACCAAGGATTACTTTTATCTCTTTAATGATCAGTGACCAGTAAGAACAAATCAGTGGACAGTCCCAGAAAATATGAAAGTGGTCAGCCATCACATTATTACATAGCCTCCAACAGGAACCTGATTCCGGAATGCCCGTCTGAGAGAATGTTCTTTTGGGGGTTATAAAAAACCTAACAATATTTTTCCAAGAAAATTCCCTCCAAAATCCTGAATTAGTGGTGGAGGCGTTAATCTGGCATATGTTTAGCCACTCGTCTTCTGTCAATACTATTTTTGCCTCCTTTTCCCATAATTTTTTAATGTATATTGTTGATGTTTTTTTATTGGCTTCTAGGCACCCATATAGTCTTGACAACCTCTTCTTAAGAGATTTACCTTTGTACGCATCAATGAAAATGTTAATAAAATCAATATCAGAATTCTCCGGTATTTTAATATTCTTTTCAAAGTGATGCCTAAGTTGCAAGTATCTAAAAAAATCTTGTTTGTCAAGGTCAAAATTTTCTTGCAATTGTTGGAAACTGTCCAAAGTAGTTCCAGAAGAAATCATGCAGTATGATGTAATCCCTTTTCTGGTTAATTGTTTGAATTTTGAATCAAGTTGTGCTGGTACGAAGCCCATATCATGCTCTATCCATCTTAATAACCTAATTTTCCTCTCTAAAAGTGGATTACGGAACTCTTTAAACCAAATATTGAGGGGGACTTCTGTAAAGATGCTCAACTCTTCTGAATATATGGTTTTGAGGTGTTTATCCCCTAGCAGAGCCTGCAGGGGGATGTCTATTTGACTTAACTCTAGTTCTTTCCATTTTGATTCATATCCCTCTTCACACCAGTGAACCATAAATTGCAGTTGTGCTGCTCTGTAATAGTTTTCCAGGCATGGGAGTGACATCCCTCCTTTATCTCTAGGTAGTTGTAACGTTTTATAACGTACCCTTGGTCTCTTATTCTGCCATATAAATCTGGAAATCATGCGGTTCCATTCGTTAAACTGCTTATTAGGAATTTCTATTGCTAGAGATTGAAACAAGAACAACAGTTGAGGTAAAATAATCATTTTTATAATTTCTATTCGTTTATACAAATCGAGCATCATGGGAGCCCATCTGTCCAGGTTGCTTTTTATTTTATTAGTCATTGTACCATAGTTAGCTTCGTATATTTTATTTAAGTTTCTAGTAATGTTGATACCTAAATATTTCAAGGTTTTTGTATTCCAGTTAAATTTGAACACATTACTAATATCCTCACTGGGTGAGTAGTGGAAGCATAATGTCTGAGTTTTCCCAATATTTAATTTATAACCTGAATAAAGTCCAAATTGATGGAGACAAGACATGAGGTTCGGAAGACTGACATCTGGGTCTGATAGTGTCACCAGAACATCATCAGCGTATAAACATATTTTGTATTCTTTTTCCTTAAATATAATTCCCTTAATTTCTGAATCCTCCCTAATTTTTTGAGCAAGTGGTTCTATAAAAAGAGCAAAAAGAATTGGACTCAAAGGACATCCTTGCCTGCATCCTCGTCCCAGAGGGAATGTGTCTGAAAGGCCACCATTGATTTTGATCCGGGCTTCTGGTGAACTATATATTGATTTTAAACAACTTATAATTGTATTATTAAAGCCGAACCGCTGTAGGACCAGATATAAGTATTCCCATCTAACAGAGTCAAAAGCTTTTTCAGCATCAAAACTGATTGCTAAAGATTTCAATTTATTTCTTTTCATTATATCGCATAAATATAACGTTCTCCTCACATTATCCTGTGTGCGTCTATCTTTAATAAATCCTGTCTGATCTGTATCAATCAGTTCGGGAATAATATTTTCTAGTCTAGTGACAATTATAGAGGTGAATATTTTATAGTCTATGTTCAAAACCGAAATGGGCCGATATGAGCTGCACTCACTTTTATCCTTTCCTGGTTTTGGTATAACAGATATTATCGCTTGTTTCCATGATGGAGGGATTTCACCTCCTTTAAGCACATAATTAAAACATTTTAACAACAAAGGCATTATAGTTCTCCTGAACCTTTTATACCATTCAGCTGGTAAACCGTCACCTCCTGGTGACTTGCCCGTTTTCAGTTTTGAGATGGCTTTATCAACCTCTGCCTGTGTTATATCTGCTGAAATCCATTTATTTTGCTCTGTTCCAATTGATGGTAAGTCTAAACCATCTAGAAACTGCTTTACTGAGGAAAGATCAGTTAAATTAGGTTGACTGTATAATTCCCTATAATATATTTCAAATGATTTATGTATTTCGTCTGGGGAGAAACTCATCTGATTAGAAATTGGGTTTTTGATTTTAAAAATGGATCTATCTAGTTGTTGTTGTTTTAGTCGCCAGGCTATTAGCTTTTTTGCTCTAGGTCCATTCTCATAGTAAGTTTGTTTTATGTATTTAAGATTAAGTATCACCTTATCATCAAGTTTCTTATTAAGTTCCGCTTTTATTGTGGCAATTTGCTTTAATAGGGTAGAGTCTTTGGTTTCAATATGCTCCTGCTCCAAATTGTTTAGTTGTTTATTCAAATTATTAAATTGCTCACATTTTTCTTTTTTCTTCCTTGATGCCCACATTATAATTTTCCCACGTAATACTGCTTTTGCTGCATCCCATAATATGCTTGGTGATAATTCATTACTGTTATTAAATTCTAAGTAGTCCGTAAATTCCTTGTTAATAAAATTCTCAAATTCGTTATCATTTAGCAGAGATGTGTTAAATCTCCATATTGTTGACTTAGGGTGAGAGTCTAAACATATTTTCAAATATATCCCTGAATGATCTGACACATCCCTAGTGCCAATACTACAATCTAATACCCTATATCTATCTGCTCTAAATATGAAAAAATAATCAATTCTTGAGTAAACGCCATGGGGATGAGAGAAGAAGGTGTACTCTTTGGTCAGTGGGTGGCAATCCCTCCAGACATCTATTAAACCAGTCTTTTTAATCATCTTTTCTTCTCTTTCATAAAACGGAAGCTAACACCAGACGAGTCCGTCTCTAAAACAACAAATAAAAAAATCGCATTTTATCTCAAATGTCATACAGGGCAACAGTTTGTAAATTAAACCCATATAATTACACTGTAAGCTAAAAAAATATCCGCCGAGTGGTTTATGAGCTATTTATCTAAATAGTAGGTATCTGTTTACGGTAGCTAACCACTAACAACAAAGCTAAAAGAACGATTTCTTTTTTTTATCTCAAACAACTCATAAAGCTAGTCACTTGTAAATGTCCATACAGTGATTACATTCTGTAAGTTTGATAAAAATCTGTCCTGTGGTTCTTGACTTATCTTGCTAACAAACACAGCTAACAGTAGTTACCGTATTTTCCGGATTATTGGTTGCACCGGAATATAGGTCGCAGTGTCCAATTATTGCCAAAAAATTGGAAAAATCCATAAATAGGTCGCACCGGAATATAGGTCGCACCTACGTCACCGCCGACGTAACGCGTCATCCACTGCTGACGCGCCGCGTGACCGCTGAGTCAACCCGGCAATATGGACCGAGTGTTTAGCTCTGCTGCTAATGTCTGCCAGAAGCTAACAGAAGCTAACACGAGACGAGTCCGCCTCTCAGAAAACACGAATAAAAAAATCGAATTTTATGTCAAATGTTTTTTCCAGGACATAGTTAAGTACATTAGAGCCTTATAATTACTCTGTAAGCAGAAATAAATATACTTATACTATATACCTATTGGTTTCGAAGCAATTTATAACATAAAGAGAAGCTAACAGAAGCTAACACGAGACGAGTCCGCCTCTCAGAAAACACGAATAAAAAAATCAAATTTTAAGTCAAATATTTTCTATAGACCATCGTTACGTACATTAATGTCTTATAATTTAAACTCTGTAAGCAGAAAAAATATACACCGAGTGGTTTAGAAGTTATCAGCAAACTGAAGTAAACTGAAATAAAAAATGAAGAAACACGGGAAGTCCACCTCTCAGTGGTTTAGAAGTTATTTAGAAGAACACCGATAAAAAACTAATGCTCACGGGAAGTCCGCCACTCAGAACAGAACACCGAATAAAAAAATCGAATTTTAAGTCAAATATTTTCTATAGACCATCGTTACGTACATTAATGTCTTATAATTTAAACTCTGTAAGCAGAAAAAATATACACCGAGTGGTTTTGAAGCTATTTCTAACATACCGGTAAACAGAACAACAGCCACAAGCTAACAAAAAGCTAAGCTAAAAGATCGTTTTTATTTATTTTAATCTCAAACATCTAATAAAGCTACCGGTACTCACTTGTAAACGTCCACACTGTGATTCCATTCTGTAAGTTTCAGAAAAATCCGCTGAGTGGTTCTTGACTTATCTTGCAAAAAAACCAGCTAAGAAACACAGAGCTAACAGCTACATCCAGGTCAGCACCCACAGAGTGTCCGAGCACAGGAGCTTATTTTGGGACACATGAGCTGGAAACGGTCTTCTTCTTCTTCTTGGGTCGGTGTACTCCACTGGAAGTGGTACTGCACAGCGCCACAGCGACCCTAGTGGCCAAAAGTGGTACTGCACAATTTTTCTGCCAAAGTGAAAAAGGCTGATATCTGAGTCAAAAATTGGTCTAAAAATATGGGGAAAAAATCCATAAATAGGTCGCATCGGATTATAGGTCGCAGGCCTTGAAAAAACCATAAAAAGGTGCGACCTATAATCCGAAATTTACGGTACCTCCAGAGCAGGAGGCCGGGCAGCGACAGAGTCAGTCCGAGCAAAGGAGGCTTTTTTCGGACACATGAGCTGGAAACAGTCTGTGTACTCTCTGGAAGTGTCCCCTAGCGGACAAAAGAGGTACTGCACCATTTTTTTGCTAAAATGACAAACGGTCATATGTGAGCCAAAAATTGGTCTAAAAATATGGGAAAAAATCCATGAATATGTCGCTTCACCGTATAAGTTGCAGGACATGCAAATTAGTTTAAAAAAAACCGCGACTTATACGCCGAAAAGTACGGTACGTGCTTTCTGTTGCTTTACTACAGAATACTTATAACGTAGTCTTGTCCCATATAAACATGTATAAACTCCAGTTGTTGATTTAACTTGTTTGTAATGTAACAACGATGTGTGCAGGCCCACAGGACTCTGTACAGCCAGGCCAACATGGAGACCCGTTACTTTGTGAAGAAGAAGACACTGCTGGCTCTCAGTAAGCTGACTGCTCTGGCCTCAGACCTGCCAGAAGACGAGCTCACCAAGCAAGTCAACGGTAAATCAAGTTTTCTAGAGATAAACATCTTCAAATTGCATTTTTAAATCAAGTTTTTATTTTCACGTTAGGCTCTGTCTCAGCTGCACCATGCCGGGATTTTCTATAAGTTTTATATTGGCTCTAAAGAGTGACATTCACTTTCTCTGATATCCATCCATCCACTATCTTTTACCGGCTTCTTCCTTTCCGGGCCACTGGTGTCCATGTCCAGCCATCACTGCGAGAGGCGCGGGACACCTGGACAGGTCTCCAGTCCATCACAGGGACACAGAGACAAACGAGACAAACAACCAGTCACTCTCTCCCTCACACCTATGGACCATTGTGCTAATACTAAAACAAGATGTGGTGTGTAAACATATATGATAAGACAGAAGTTTGCAACAGTTTGAGTGTTAAAGTAAAGCTGTCATCAGGAATGCAAAGAAACTTAAGTATTTTTTTACAAAGATATATTAATAAATAGGTCTTTTTTTATGAACACTGAAAACGTTTCCACCCTGACCACCTTGTGGTCTGGACCACTTCTATCAACACACAGTCTGAACAGTCCCAATCGCTGACCCCTTACTGAACTGAAGGGACCTCACAAAGGTAGCTAAACACATGCTAGCTCCCTTTATGTGAATGGAGCCTGCTAGCGAGGAGGGAGACAATTCAACTCACTCCTTAATTGTGTTAGGATAGGCTAAGTGCTTGGTGACTGTACAGTAGTGTACATTTATTTATTCATTATAAAAAATAAAGTTTTTTTTTTTTTTATGAGATGCATATTCGTAAGTCCGAAACGTCGTAAGTCGGGGACTACCTGTATACTGTATATATATGTATATAAAGGCGTTTTAAAGCCTTCCCACACTCTTGAAATATTCTAAATGTTTCTATGTTTCTAAACTCTCTAAACACTAAAAGATCACAGAATGTCATGATTTCAGCTCCCAGCCTCGGCTGCACTCTTGGCCACGCCCACTTCTCCTCTGCAGGTAGATCAGCTGCAGGAGGACGTTTCTCCCACAGCTGTGGGCTGCACACTGGTGCTAAATAATATAAAATTTATTT
The DNA here is from genome assembly GCA_038048925.1 of Garcialebias charrua. Taxonomy (NCBI): domain Eukaryota; kingdom Metazoa; phylum Chordata; class Actinopteri; order Cyprinodontiformes; family Rivulidae; genus Garcialebias; species Garcialebias charrua. The sequence goes on from JBBPBX010028134.1 coordinate 7,691, forward strand.
TAAATAAAAATTCCATGCCAATCGTCCATCTCATCCATCAATCAGCCAGTTGTGTGTCATGTCCACTCTTTATGTTAGTGCTCGCATTAAGTGTGTAAATTATAGCTGAATGAGAATCGTGTTGCTGTTGTTTGATGTATTGTTTTGCACTATTAGTGTCTGATCTATATCTTAGATCTTTTAGCGTAGTTTGGCATTCGTTTAGCGTATATCTTAGTTTATATCTTAGATCTTTATTTACCATTTCTTTTTACACTTTATATTTATGATAATGTTGGATGTAACTGGGACCCTGTGTACACAATTTTGTTCCGCTACATGTACCACATGTGATGTGAATGACAAATAAAGAAACTCTGACTTATTTAGAAAAACCGTTAGTGCGAGTCCGCCACAAACGAACTGCGAAGTAGCGAGGGACTACTGTAAGTCAGGGTGGAGTTTTTTTATTTGTTTGTTCCTGGTTGTTGATTTTGCTTGAAAAATGAATAGAATGCTTAAAATTCATATAAAATGAATGTGAAATTATCTCTAAAGTTAACCCTTACAAAATAGGTGTAAGTTTTTGAATTTACAGCTGTTTTAAAACAGCAGGTGTGCTCTGCTTCACTAGTCTCATCTGTTTCTTCAAACTGAGGCTGTACACGGAGTTATTTACAACAAACATAACTGTTCCTAGCCTTTCCACAGAACTGCATTTTAAAAGACCTCAAAGGAAACTGAAGCGCCGAACACTTGGCAGCTGTCCCACATGTCTAATTGTAAAACACGATGTAACAGACGAGTGAAGCCAGTTACAGCTTTGTATTTTTTATGCTTTTTGTTGTTTGCCTGGTTTAGACATCGGGGAGCAGGAACGCTTCTTGCTGCATCAGGAGACTCTGCCCAGACAGCTGCTAGAGGAGAAACAACAAAACCCCGACACCATGCCTCTTCTCAGTGCACACAACCTCGTACAGGTACACAACAACAAAAACAACTTTCAGACACGCAAAAAGTGGTCAAGCTTGTATATTTTAATTAAAGTTTAAATACATTCCCAGCCAGACGGTTATTAAATGACTGTTACCTGAGCGAACCCAACGAAAGGCTTCAGGTGTTGGCAGCTATGTGAGCGAGACTGGAACCAAGCAGCGGGCACAAGTGAACAGGTGTCACTGTTCACATGTGTCCAGACTGAGACCATTTGTATGTACAGCCAATAAAATATCCCAATTTAAACTGTTTCCATCAACTGACTGGGATTTTGTTGATGGAAAGACCGTTTGTTAGAATTTTCCAGTTTTTACTGATTTACTATTAATATGCACAAAAATCAGCGAGTTTTCATGTACAGTTTTGCTTTGAACAACTTGTATTCTTAATAATAGAAAATTAAGGCTTGCAGCAAAATGTTTCCTTCTCTCCAGCTCTATATCTGTGATGAGAACAGGCGAGCCAACGAGTATGACTTCAAAAAGGCTTTGGACCTTCTGGAGTACATAGATGAGGTGACTTCCTGTTTGTGTTGAACTGCTGTACGCTTCTTCAAAGTCAGTTTATGTTAATTTTTTTTTTTTCTTGTTGCAGGAGGACTTGGTAGATATTGATGCACTGAAGTGTGAGATCTTTGTCAAAGCACTCAGGAGAGACGAGTAAGATCTGCCAGATTTTGTTCATTTTATTTGTAAATTTTATTTGATAAATAAAACATTTGATTTCTAATTGTTATTTTACTTGAACAAAAATTGTGACAAATAAGCTTGTTAGTGTTGAATCTAAATCTGCAGCTTTGCTTATCTTTGTATCATGTTTTAACTCAACTGCCTGGTTTTGTATTTTGGTCAGCACTAACAGGGAAATTGATGAAAATTGTACAACTAAGAAGCTAAAGCGCCAAATGCTTTTTTATTGCTTAGAACAGTGGTTCTCAAACTTTTTGGGAAAACTCAGAGCACTTGAACCAGATCCCGACCAATATGGACATTTTGGCTATCGCTGATACTGATGTAGAGAGGGAAAGGTGACCGCCGATAACAGATGTACTGGTAATGGCAGAAATCATTTGAGCTTTGTCCACCCTCAAGAATCTAAGAAAACAGCAAGTGGAGCAGGGTTTGTTTATTTGGCTCAGCTTTTAGCAACCATGAAGCTAAGCTAATCAGACCCACGCTATATGTAGACCCATTTACAAGTGATGCACTGGTCATGAAAACAGTCTTCATAACATGCGTTCATATTTTCTATCCTCCACTGTTCACCATGAAGTTATCAAGTGTGTTACAAAAAATATATTTTCAACAAAGAAACAAAACAGTCAGTCACGTATGGTGAAGGTCTAATTATGTAATATTGTCCGCAGCAGCGTTTTTTATTTTTATTTACAGAGAAGTAAAGATTTCAGACAATGCATTTCATTGAGGACGACAAAGATAACATTACTAACACTGATATAGTTTACCTATACGTTACATTTATTGTTCTGGATAAAATTTTACAAGATAATAGCCTATGATAGGTTATCTAAACGTTAGCTTGCTAACTTGAGAGGCACTTAGCTAATGACAAGAAGGATAGAGGATTGAAAATAATTTATTATTGTTGATTTACTTTATTTTACAGGTCAGTTAAAACAAACTTACCATTCTCTGTTCAGCAAAATACACTACACAGTTGCTCCCTGCTTCGGCTGTGCTGAAAGTGAAACCTAATGGTCATGACTTGAATGCAGTAGTTGCCCTCTGCTGGATACTTTGTACAATTACAGCTGGTTCCAGCATTTTAGCGGTGAAAATTAGAAGTGCTAATATCGGTGAATAATGGGACCATTACTGTATCACCGATACCAATAGGTCCCCAAGCATCTACATTGGCCTTACAGATATATCAGTTGGGCTCTAATTTGAACACTAATCTGCTGATTAAAAAAAAAGATATTTCAGGGAGTTTAAAGGTGCTATGTGTAACTTTCTGTAGAGCACAGAACTTAGAAATATTTTCAACAGGCAAAGCATTCTGATCCCTCCCCCTCAGAGCCATATATGGCTCTGCCCCCCTTGCTCTGCTGAAATTCAAATTCAAGCTCTGTTTTTATTGGCTGATTCAAATTCAAGCTCTGTTTTTATTGGCTGGTTACAAACTCTGTTTTTATTGGCTGGTTAACAGCGGGTCACTCTGTGTTTTTAGTGTTTTTATAAATGCTGATAGAGAAGCAAGGGGACTATAGTTTTTTTCAGAGATTACTTTGTCTAACACCAGTCTGTCAGTAGATAGTGACAGAGTGAAGAAATATGTTAAAAATATATTGTTAGAAAAGTTAGACTGCATTACAAAGTTACATAGTGCAGCTTTAATGTGTACATGTATTAATGCTGGTATTCTAGTATCAGTGAGTTCATGATCTGTATCTACAGTGTACAGAGTACATGTATGATCACTATTTGGCTATGGTGGCTTTCTAGTTTCTGATGTTAGACAGTATACTGTAATTAAATATTAGGAATGATTGCCGTATGCTCGTACCGTAGGCTACAGTATACGGTACTTACTGTCATATCTGAGTGTGACGGCCCGCCACCTGAGATGCTAAGTTCTGAGCATTTCGTCTAACTGAAATATGTCCAGGAATTTCCGGACTGACTCAAGGAAACATTATAAAAAGTCAGTTTTCATGAAATGCTGGGAGTCCTGGTTTATCTGTTTAATGTTGTGATTTGTTGGATTCCTGTCAACAGAATCTATTTTTGTCAGTAAAAGTAACTGAAAGGCCTCAGATCTGGACTGTTTTTAAGTGATACATATTAAAGTGTCAAAACTACCACAACTGCTTGTGCAACAACTGCTTCCCATTATTCAGCTGCTCTCTGAGAAATGGAAGGTCACTTGTTAAAGAACCTTATGTCATGCCGACAACTTAATATTCTCTGAGCATAGGAAAAGGGGGAGAATCAGGGTATTTATTTATTCTCTGTTCTTAAATGTTTGAATTTTTAGGCATCTAGAGTTATTATTCTATGACGGAGCTTTAGGGCCACACAAAGAAAAGAAAAAGCCATAAAATTACGAGAATAAAGTCGACAGACGTACACTGTGGGATACGTCATGGACTCATGGGGAGTGTGGCAATTGATGTGTCTCTCAGTCCTGTCTCAGGAGGACGTTGAAGACGTTTACATATTTGTATTTATGATAGCAGGGACTCTGCTTTTTGGCATCGGCAGGGCTCTGTTTTATCGACAATTGAAGAAGACATCAGCAGCAGTTTCGGCCATGACAAAGCTTCCGAGCCAGTGTGAAGGTTTGATCCGTGCCGTGACCTTGCAAAATCAGCTGATTTACAAGCTAAACCCTAAGGTTGAGGCGATTTATGAGAATCACAGGCCACCTGTGGCTTATGGGACTCGTCAGCGTGGTGGGCTCGACCTTGAGGGAGACTCATGGCATGGATCAGTGGAATGGATTCCCACAATTAGGCCATTCTGGAAACAGAACGTCCAGATGGACTCAAGGCTGAAGAAAAAAATCTGTCTGCCTGAAGAAAATCAACAATTAAGCTTATCTGAATCTGACTCCCCTCTGGCCTTGGAAATGGGCTGACTATCAAATTTCTCCAGGGTCATGAGTAACCAAGGACAATAAGCTTCATCTATCACCCCCACCGAGAACTTTCTGTGCAAGCTTATCAGAACTGCTGGCTGAACAACATCATCAGAACTGTGGCCGATCTGAAAAAACGCTCATGAACAAATCTCACCACCTCAACCTCAAATGCATATGTAATCTGTTTTAATTGTGCTGCTGGTAGAGTTTTTGATGTCTCAAATCGTGTCCTGATAGACCAGATGTGAAATATCTTTTTTATAATACCACTATCTACCCTCGTGTTTCTCCCCCTTTTCCTATCTAAGATTATTATTCTGAAAAAGGATAAGAAGGCCGCGCTTATTGTAGCCGCAGCTTCGTACACTCCGTCCATCTTCCAGGCGACTGTACGTACATGTTCTCGCTGTACCTCGGTGCAATGATAATAAAGCTGATTCTGATTCTGAATCAAGTCTTAAAATTATGAGAATAAAGTCGTATGAGACTTTTTTTTTCAGCTCTCGTTTATTTAATAATTTTTTTCCATGAGTCGGATCCACAATGCGACCTGTCAATCTGTAGGTGTGTCAGCAAATGACCAATCTGAAACTAAATGAGTCATACCCGTATTTTTCGGAGTATAGGTCGCACCCGAGTATAGGTTGCACCATCCAATTATTGTCAAAGAATTGGAAAAATCCATATATAGGTCGCACCTGAATATAGGTCGCACCTACGTCAAAATGTGGACCGTGTTCAGCTCTGCTGCAAACGTCTGCCACAGGAGCGCACAGCAAGGCTTTTAACACTTAAAAACAATTCATTGTTTGATAAAAAATTATAGCAAATATGTGTCTGAGCTGAACTTTTCTTTAATAAATGAATAATTTTAGCAGGATAAACACCTAAAAAATATATATTTGTTAGCTGACATTATTGTAAGAGTGTGTCTCAGTTTAATTTTTGTTAATAAATGATTACAAATCAGCTTATTTTATAAAAATCCATTTATAGGTCACACCTGAGTATAGGTCGCAGGCCATGAAAAAATGATAAAAAGGTGCAACCTATACTCCGAAAAATACGGTAATATTATCTGAACTCCGACACAATAAAACAGGTTTACCACATTTTATCTATGGTAAAATGAAGAATGTTGAGCATCTTAAGTTATACTTTGGTATTGGTTTTACAAATAAGGAGATAGTTCATCTGTAGCACATCAGCATCAGATTATTATACCATACCACACCATTTTATACATAGAGCACTTAAAACAGTGACACGGCCAACCAAAGTGCTGTACAAACAAACAACAGGCAACATACACAACGAAGTACAAAAAATAGACATAAAAACATTGCAGATAATAAATAAAAACGACCAAACACAGATCAGCTGGTGTTGAAAGCAACAGAATAGTAGTGTCTTTAAACGGGATTTGAAAACCGAGAGGGAGGGGGCCTGTCTGACGATCAGTATCAGGACTTTGAACGTGCTCACAGTAAGGTGGTAGCTCTGATGGGCTGCAGCAGCTCTGCAGGTAACAAGCATTTAGCTTCAGATTGGTCATTTGCTGACACGCCTACTGGATTGAATGACAGGTCACGTCGTGGATACAACTCGTGGAAAAAATAAAATAAACAAGAGCCTCAAAAACAGTCTCGTAGGACTTTATTCTTGTAATATTAAGACTTTATTCGACTTTAGTCTCGTAATTTTTTGGCTTAAAAAAGATTCTTAGCGTGTCCATGTACAGTAGTTTGTTTTTTTCTTAGCGTGGCCCTAAAGCTCCGTCGTAATTATTCAGTCAGTTACCGGTAATGAAAAACCATCAAATCACTGACTGACAGATGTCCTGTTCCCAGTCTTGTTTGTACATGTTTGACTGGTAATCTGCATGTCTTTCAGCTGGTCCTCTGCTGATGGGAACGAAGATCCTCTGGAAGCAGCGAAGGACAGCATCTTTATTCAAATCCTCCTCAAACTCATACAAGAAGGTGACAAATTGTATCCACTTTCTAAATTACATTATTGTGTCACTTTAATTTTGAGACATTTACATGTAATTTCATTAATTACAGGCAGCTCGGTGCATTTGTGTATTCACAGACACACAGATTTGTTTGGTAAAGAAAGAAAAACCCATAAAGGTCACTGGAATAACCTGAAACTGAAATAAGTCCTAAAAATCAGACAACGTTTTGTCATTTTGGTTAAACAAAAATGTTTTCTAAAACAACCAATGACACTGGCCTTGATTAAAAGGATGGTTCCCCTAACTGAAAGTCCAGCACACACTATTCTAGTCCCAAGTAATCACTGTCGTAGAATACGGAGGTCACATGTGGCCACACAAGTGTTTAAAAAAAATCTCTTAAACAATCCAGTCATGAAAATACCTGAGCTCATGGCTGATGATGTCATGCCCGGGACAGTGCACAGGCAGGAGTGTTCCAGATGAAGGCATATTATAGCAAGGACAGTTTCAGTGGAAAATGTTCCAGTGGTTTACAGGATATCTATGATGATTTATCTACAAGCAATGAAGAACTGTTTGTTGTAAAATTGTTGCTCAACAAGGAAGGCCTGTTCCATGAACATACAAGCCACCACGACGGCCATGAGGCAGTTCCATAAGAAGACTCATCGGTACAGGAAAGACCTTCGTGGCTTGAAAGCATTGACTGGTATGTGCTAGTGTTTACAGTAGACATTATTGACGACTGTCAAACTGAGTCGCAGAGCAGCTGAGTAGGGGAAATTATTGTTGACGCGCCGCTGTTTAAGACATAAATTTAAGCTGCCGTTAAGATTCCTTATGGCATCAAGTTCTTCACATTTCAAGGCAAAACATCTGTGAATCATAGACACTCGTGTCCCAGAGCAGCATAACAAATGGATCCACAGGTTCCAGCAGTGATCAAAGGCAAAAATTCAAAGATTAAAGCGGTCAGCAAAAAGGTAGACTTCCCCCATCTCCCACTCACTAAAGGGCCAGGCAGAGCTGTGCGTTTTGACGAGCGCCACGCCGTGTGAGCGCCGCGGCACAAGCCTTTGAACGCGGGCGTGAACGCGCCAAGCTCAAATTTTACGACCGCTCATGCGCGTGCGTTGTCTCACAATAAACTGCCCGGTGGCAGATTGTTTTGTATGAGACACAAATGTATTAAATGTCCCTTCTTCATCGCTGATCTGGACTTTTCTTTTGTTTTTTTTGCCATAAGTCAAGTGATCGCTTGAAGCGGTCACCATTCGCTTCCTCCTCCGATGAGGAGAAATGAATGAACTTGTCACGAGTGAACTAAAGTCATGTCCAACGTGGATACGCCAGGTTCTAAATATTTCCTGGTGTGCTGGTCTGCTGTGTGGGCTGAAGGACCAGCTCTCCCTGTTTTAATTTTATTTTTTACAACTTTTTATTAACATATAAACACAGAAAACCGCTGCGCAGCCCTCTGCCTTTTCTTTTCCCACCTGACCTGTCAATCAAATCAGTAGGCGTGTCAGCAAATGACCAATCAGCGACCTCAATTTGTCCCGTAGCTAAACGCTCCGCCCTGCTTCTGCTCAAATGACATGAAGTATTTGGAGCGAAAACGTTGGAGCCACACGCTGAGCTCTGCTGTGAACTGCACACGCGCGTGGCGCGCGCTCGTACAAGCGCACAGCTCTGCCTGGCCCTTAACTCACTCACCAGGTGAGCAAACTGGTGATGTTACAATCACTACGGTCACCATGTGATCCAAAACCACAGACATCATCCTACTCTGCTCGCCAGAGCTCAGAACTGATGCTTGGTTCTGTTGGCCTGACCTGGTGGGCAGTCCTAACCCGTCAAATCTTCACGTCATGAGGAGAACATGATGATGATGAGGTGATCAGGGAACATGTCAAGTAAAAGGATGGCAGCGTCAGAAGGCATTTGTATCTTCAATAATCTTTCCAAAACATCCCCGACATCTTTCCAGAAGACATGCCCCCGAGGGCACTCCCACAATATGTGGGTGTGGTTACCCACAAGACCACGTTCTCCACAGTCACCATGTCACTCGCAGAAAGAAAAGACTTAAATGGAGTTAAAAAAATCTAATTTTGCATTTCCAGTCAAACTCTTTCCAGAGTTGGCTCCTGACTCCACTGTGGCAACAAAAACAAATGTTCTCCCAAGAATCATCATCAAAATGACGTTTAGCTCCATTTCCATTGTTGTTTAATGTGTAGAGTATTGTCTGATGCATCCATCATCAGGTTGTCATACATCAAAGAGACTTGTTTTTCAATGTTTGAGTTTTAAAGTTATTAAGTGTTTTTCTGTTCGTGGGTTCCTTATAATGTATTCTCAATCTGCATGTTGTGATTAAAAAGTGTCTATAGAAATCTGTTCATGTCACTTGTGGGGAGAGTCGGGAAACATGTCTGTTTGAGAAGGGTCAAATCATTGGCATCAAGCAGAGAAAACATCTAAGGAGATTGTAGAAACTACTAAAACTGGGTTAAGAACTGTCCAACGCATTATTAAAAACTGGAAGGATAGTGGGGACCCATTGTCTTCGAGGAAGAAATGTGGCCGGAAAAAAATCCTGAATGATCGTGATCAGCGATCACTTCAACGTTTGGTGAAATCAAATCAAACAAAAACAACAGTAGCACTCAGGGCTGTGTTTAATAATGACAGTAAGAACATTTCCACACACACAGTGTGAAGGGAACTGAAGGGATTGGGACTGAATATCTGTGTAGCCTTAAGAAAAACACTCATCAGTGAGGCTAACTGGAAAAAAAAAAGCTTCAATTTGCTAGGGAGCATAAAGATTGGACTGTGGAGCAATGGAAGAAGGTCGTGTGTTCTGATGAGTCCAGATTGACCCTGTTCCAGAGTGATGGGAGCATCAGGGTAAGAAGAGAGGCAGGTAAAGTGATGCACCCATCATGATTACCATAGTGCCTAGTCATCAATGCAAGATCTTGGTGAACAATTAATTCAACACTGGATGGAAACAGATCTTGTGATGTTGCAGAAGTTTATTGAAACAATGACACAGCAAATACATGACGTAATCAAAGCTAAAGGCGGTCCAATGAAATATTAGTGTTACCTTTTCTTTTGGCCAGGCAGTGTATTTGGTCATTTATTTATTAAGGAATAAATGTCTGAACATCTGTCCAGCAGCAGCAGCAGCAGCAGCTTTATTTATAAAGCGCTTTAAAACAGCCACAGCTGAAACAAAGTGCTGAACATTAGATACAAACAAGATAATGATTCCTGATGAATGAATCAATCCTGACCGGCAGACCACAGGCAGTACGGGTCGGGAATAACACATCCAGCACCATCACATTGAATACAGGAGCCCCACAAGGATGTGTGCTGAGCCCCCTTCTATTCACCCTGCTAACACACGACTGCACACCATCGTACAGCTCCAACCACTTCATCAAGTTTGCGGACGACACAACAGTGGTAGGTCTCATCAGCAACAACGATGAGACGGACTACAGGAACGAGGTGAGCCGCCTGGCCTTGTGGTGCGGACACAACAATCTCACTCTCAACGTGGAGAAGACAAAGGAGATTGTTGTGGACTTCAGGAAGAGGGATGCCCAACATCCCCCTCTGACCATCAACAGCACCGCAGTGGAGAGAGTAGACAGCACCAAGTTCCTGGGAGTGCACGTCTCAAAGGACCTGTCCTGGAGCAGGAACACTGCAGCACTGGCCAAGAAGGCTCACCAGCGCCTCTACTTTCTCCGCAAGCTGAAAAGGGCTGGAGCTTCAACCCCATCATGTGCACCTTCTACAGAGGTGCCATAGAAAGTGTCCTGACCAGCTGCATCACTGTGTGGTTTGGTGCATGTACTGCATCATGCCGCAAGAGCCTCCAGCGCATCGTGAGAGCAGCTGAGAAGATCGTCGGCACCTCCTTGCCCTCACTGCAGGACTTACACAGCAACCGCCTCACTCGGAAAGCCCACTGCATGGCAGGTGATCCCACACACCCACTACACAGCTGCTTCAGACTGCTGCCATCAGGGAGGAGACTGAGGAGTCTCCAGGCTCGAACCAGCAGACTGAGAGACAGCTCTGTTCATCAGGCAGTCAGGATGCTAAACTCTCTGCCTGCTCTGCCTCCCCTCCCCTTAACACAAAAAACTTTGACACACCACCACACAACACAAAAGATTTTAACACTGGACTCTGTGTCATCAAAACGGGTTATTCACTCAACTCACGGTCATGTGCTCATTCAGTTGCACTACTTCTTATATTCGCACTAATGTTTGTATTACATTATTGCCTATAGTCATACTACTGTTTACATTCACTGTTTACATTTATTACTACTGTTTTCATTCAATACTACTGTTTACATTTATTACTACTGTTTACATTTACACTACTTTTTATATCTACACTACTGCTGATATATATATATTTTTTACTAGCCTTATTGCATATGCCACTTTACCTCTATACCAATATCAACTACCTCATACATATACTGTGTACATAAACTTCATATGCTGCTTTGTCACTCTATTACAAATGTCAATGCCAGAACTTTCATTTTATTTTATAGATATACTTTTTACACTTTTATACTACTATGCAAAAAACTCAGGACAGTATTACACTTTTGTTATTTCATTTTATGCTTATGTTTATTAAATGTTTAGTGTTTTAGTGTTGGTGTAACTTTTCATACTTTCATACTACNCTGCTGGAGTTCCGTGTGTTGTTGACGGTGAGGTGAAGCTCACCTTGGCGTTGGACACTCTCCTCAGGCTTGAGGAGCTGCAGTCCGCCTGGTTCCGAACCCCGGTCAGAACCACGGACACCGTCAGAACCAGCTTCAGAAACCCGTCCATCACGTTCACCGTCAACGAGACACAACCAGCCGGTCAGAACCGTGAAGCAGATCCGTTAAAAACAGCCCTGGAAAAAAAGGAACACCAACTTCTGGGTCTACCATCGTCACGTGACTTCAGGAGGTCACGTGACGAATCCTCGCTTTGAGTGTTCTATGTTTTCTGAACCTGTAGGTGTCGCTGTAGGAGAGACGAGAGAAAAGTTTACTGATAAACAACTGGAGAAGCGCTGCAGAGCTCAGAGTGAAAGGAAAATATTTTTTTAAAGAATTCGAATTACATAAGCTTTTACTTTTTTCCCATTACTTCCCTGAAACCTGTCTAAAGCTTTTGACACAGTGGATCATAACATCTTGTGTCTCAGAAATTGGTTTCTCTGATCACACCATTGGTTGGTTTTCTAATTATCTGTCCAATCGGATGCAATGTGTTCAGCACAACGGTACTTCTTCCAGTTATTTAACTGTTAAAAATTGTGTACCACAAGGCTCAGTCTTAGGACCAACCCTCTTTACAATCTACATAGCTGATTGCAGCTACAGTGTGCGCTCTCAGGACATGATTACCTGCAGTGTTCCGTCAGTGAGGACTGAACTTGGAAAAAGGGCCTTCTCCTATTCCGCTCCAGCTTCCTGGAATATCTTACAAAAAGATCTGAAGCTCTCAAACTTGACTTCTCTAAATGGTTTTCAGAATCTGTTGGAATCCTGGCAAAAACCAATGCAGATTTGTTCCTGTCTTTGATTCTATACGTTTACCTTATAATGTTTTGCTAGTTTTTTGATACTTTGTTAAAAAAAAAAAAAAAAAATTTTTGTTTTTTTTTCTCTCTTTTGTTTTCTATTGTTTATTGTTTGTTTGTTTGTTTATTGTTTAAGGAAATTCTACCATTGCTGTTCATTGTTCTTTAGTTTTAGCAGGTCGCTTTCGTAAATGAGCCCATGAGGTTCAAAAGATTTACCTGACTAAATAAAGGTTGAATGAATGAATGAATGAACATAGCTAATGTAGGTCAGAGCATCCCTGTGATGCATCCAAACATTTCTATGCTGATGACACAGTTGTTTACTGCCAGTTTCTGCAATTCGCTTTTGACATCATTCAGTCAGATTTGTTCCGTCTCAAACTTGTACTAAATGCTGATAAAACAAAAGGGATGTTTTTTTCAAGTAGGAAGTCGGTCCCAGCAGATCTTCCTCTGATTTTATCCTCAAATGGTGTCCCAATTGTTGATTCCTATAAATATTTGGGTATCCTGGTCGATTCACATCTCTCTTTTAAACTCCACGTGGAAAACCTAGTAAAGAAACTGAAAGTTAAACTGGGTTTCTTTTTCAGAAACAGATCATGTCTAACTCTGAATGTTAGGAAACGCCTTGTATCTGTGACTTTCCTCCCCTCCATTGATTACAGTGACATTATCTACAGGAATGCATGTTGGATGTTGTCTACCATGGTGCACTAAGATTCATAACTGGCTGTGATTATCGTACCCACCACTGCACCCTGTATTCACTGGTTAACTGGACATCATTAACCTCACGCAGACTCTTCCACTGGTACATTTTCATCTTTAAATCACTTCTTGGTCTGCTGCCTTCATACATCTCCTCCTACATGTCTCTGTGTGAGTGCAGCTAGCGTACGTTCTCAGGACATGATCACCTGCAGTGTTCCGTCAGTGAGGACTGAACTTGGAAAAAGGGCCTTCTATTCTGCTTCATGGAATATCCTACAAAAAGATCTGAAGCTCTCGGCCCTGACCTCTCTAAATGAATCTTTTGGAATCCTGGCAAAAACCATTGCAGATATTCTTGTTTTTGATTTTGTACATCTACCTTGTGGTGTTTTGCTAGTTTTGATACTTTGCATTTCACTTTGTATTTCTCTTTTGTATCTCTCTCTTATGTTTTTCTGTTGTTTGTTGTTTAAGGAAATTCTATCATTACTGTTCATCATTCTTTAGTTTGTAGCAGGTCACTTTTGTAAATGAGCCCTCGAGGCTCAATGAGATTTACCTGACTAAATAAAGGTTGAATGAATGAAAAAAAAACGTAACAGTCACGTAAACATGATTGTTAAATCCTGCTTTTTTTCAGATGAGGCATCTGTCTAAGCTGAAGCCCATACTACCCAAAACCCAAAAATAACCTGGAGACGGTGATCCATGCTTTCATAACATTGAGGCTTGATTACTGCAATTCACTTCTGTTTGGAATCAGTCAGTCCTCCATTGCACGTCTACAACTGGTCCAAAATGCTGCAGCTCGATTTTTAACTGGTGCAGGTCATCACACCAGTTTTGGCCTCCCTGCACTGGCTCTCCATTCACCTTCGGATCCAGTATTATGTTTTTAAATCTCTGAACAGTTCCGCTCCACCTTATCTCACTGACCTTCTACAGCCATATGTCCCACGGCGCACTCTGAGGTCAGCAGAAAAGATGCTTCTCTCAATCCCAGATACTCGCCGTAAGCTCAGAGGTGACAGGGCTTTCTCTGTTGCAGGTCCAAGACAGTGGAATGAGTTGCCACTGAGTGTCAGGCAGGCTCCCACTCTCACAGTCTCTTAAGGCTGGTTTATACTTCTTGTCGCACGTCTTTTACCCCCCGTTGAGTGAAAAAAAGTTGCGCAACTTCCGTCTGCACTCCCGCTGCGATCCCCCGGTGACAGCTGTCCTATACATTGCCCCCAGTCAGCACTGCGAGACGCGGAGGATGCGGCTCGGAGCGTGTGATTGGTTCAAAGTTTGTGGGCGTTTTTTGTTTGGATGTCAATATATGGTGTATCACACCGCTACCCGCTACTCTTCCAGAAGCCGGTTTTTGTTTTTGCTTTGACATGGATAGTTTTGAAGAGAAACTCGCCGAGGCGGTCCGGAGCGGGGATCCTGGCGGGACCAATCCAGTTCCTCCGTTATACCTGTCTTTGCAGTGGCTGGACACATACATTAAACACCGGGGGACGACTACAAACATTACAACAGCCGACATAACGGACTCACAAATCGAGGTAATGGAGCCTATCATTATATTAAATCCGTTTGTCCTGATAAAACATGCAGTGGGAGTGCGCGTGACGTATGCAGTGGGAGGGAAGAGGGAGGGATTACTATAATGTCTTTTCCAAGTAAACACTCAATGCGGTCGGTGACACACACGCAATTACGTCATTGCTGGGCCGCAGCCGCACGTCTTGCATGAAACAAAGCTTTTTGTCTCACTTGAAAACCCACTTCTATTCTCTTGCCTTTAACACGGTGTGATTTGATTTGATCCTCTCTGTACTATACAGTCTTCGCCATTTTAGTTCGTTTCTGTTGCTATTTGTATCTATATTTTTATATTTTATGTTTTCCTGTCTGCTGTGCTTGTTTGTTTCCATTGTACAGCACTTTGGTTGGCCTTGTTGCTGTTTAAGTGCTCTATAAATAAATTGGTATGGTGTAAAAAAGACATTTAACATAAAATCACTGGTTTGTTAGAGTTATGGCTCAATCATATACTTTTAGGTTCAAGGTTCTTTATTGTTACTCGCGTCACATGTGGTACATGAGGTTGAACGAAATTGTGTAACCCGTTTGTGTACCTTTTAGCCATTGTTCAGCTAGTTTTACTTTTTACCAACTGTTCTATTATTTTTAGCCTTTTGTCACTTTGAACTTTTAGCTCACGTTTGCTAAGTTTAGCTTACATTTTTAGATTTTAGCTAGTCTTTACCTCCTTTTCACTAGCTTTTTGCTACTTTCAGTGTTTTTTTTTCTTTGATACTTTTACCTAGTATTTTGCCACATTTATCCAACATTTAGCTGGGCTGCTCTGGACTTTTAGCAAGCATTTTGCTAATTTAGCATTGAATCGCATTTTCTACTTTTGGCTTAAGCCTTTTGATACTTTAAACACTTTTAAAAATGTATTTTGCATTTTAGATAGCTTTTAGCTCCTTTGAGCTTTTTGCTACTTTTTGTTAGCTCTTTGCTACTTTTAGCTTGTCTTTTACTCTTTTAGCATAGTGTTTTGCTACATTTATCTGGCATTTAGCTAGGCTGTTTTTGGCTTTTGGCAAGCATTTTGCTACTTGGGCTGGGCTGAAACTATAATGCCATCATACCCTGATCCAGTCCCCCGGCACAAACAGAGTAATATTGTGTATGCTGTTCAGTGTCAGGAGGGCTGTGATCAGTCTTATATTGGGGAAACTAAACAGCCACTGGCCAAAAGGATGGCCCAGCACAGAAGATCAACATCATCAGGTCAGGACTCTGCAGTCTACACTCATCTCCAGGCCAGCGGTCACTCTTTCAGGGATGAAGATGTTCACATCCTTGATAGAGAGGAACGATGGTTTGAGAGAGGAGTAAAGGAGGCCATCTTTGTGAAAAGAAACCGTCCATCATTAAACAGGGGTGGAGGCCTCCGGGTTCAACTGTCCCCCTCTTACAATGCTGTTATTGCTAGTATCACTCAGCCCTCTGTGAATAGCAAACAACCATCAGGGTGCTAACGATCCATCGTTAGGCTGATGGTCCTCCTTGATCATGTGAGCAGCTGGTTTCGGCTGTCATCAGCCAACTGGTTGATCCACTGTGAGAGGGTGCTATTTATAAGACTGAGCTGAATACAGCTTCTCAGACTGAGGAAGTCTTTCGGACGAAAGACGAAACGTTTCTACAATTTTTTTTTGCT
>JBBPBX010028134.1:24923-36786 GCA_038048925.1 Garcialebias charrua
CTAAAGCAGCCAGACTGTTGCTAAAATTATAAAAGAAAACTGTAACGCTATGGCTAACTAAACTAAAAAAACGCCATAGCTAAAAGCTAAAATGACAATTGCTAAAATTGACTTAACAATAGCTTAAAGCTAAAATCGGCAAAAACGTAACCAGTTGCTGAGTAGCTAGACAGTAACTAAAAGCTATTTAACTAGCTAAAACTACAAAACAACACATTAACTAAAATATTTAATTAGCTCAACTGTAGCTAACAGCTTAAAGCGAAAAAAACATAGCTAAATGCTTAAAATGCAAAATCATTGCTAAAAATAACGAGCTGCAGCTAAACAGCTAAAATTAACTAACCACTAAATCAAAACTGACATTAAAAAAGCCATTGTTAAAAGTTAAAATAGTAAAACTGTAGCCATAAATCAAATTTAGCTAAATCTTATCTCTAACATTCACAAGACAGCAGCTAATAATCCTAACATTTGCAATAAAAGCTAAAGTGAGCAAAACTGTAGCTTAAATCTAAAATCATCCAAACATTAGTAAAATGTAGCTTAAAGCTAAAATTGGTAGTGTAGCATGGGCTAAAAGTAGTAGCTAAACGGAGCATAAGAATATAGATCTTGTTTGCTGAAGATGATTTCAAAGACATTTTAATGTATTTCTGTGAATATAAAAATTAACAAAAACAAAAGTCTTAGCATCCTTCTTCTGAATGAGCCAAACATTTGATATAAGAGCAACATAAAGTATCCAGAATAGTTAAAATGTCCAGAAACCCCACCAAAGAAAACAGTCAGCGGTCATGATCCCATCAGCTGATCCTGCTGTAGATGATTTTTGTGAAGAGCAGTTTCCTCTGAGGACAGAGCTGCAGCAACTTTTGGGTCTCTGAGAGCTGGATGAACCTGCCGCTCTTCATCGGGCTCCTCGGGGAAATCTGAGCTGACAGGATGTGCGAAAGCAGGTAAAAAAAAACTGGGCCAAAAGCTTCCTGGAGAACATTGTGAATGGGATGTTGATTTTATTTGTTAACACCAGCCCGGTTCTGGTGCAGTTCTGCCCTTCACAGATCTGCAGGGACTCTCCCTTAGGGTGAGAAGTTCAGTTCTCCAGGAGAAACTTGGAGTAGAGCCACATCCAGAGAAGCCAGTTGAGATGGTTCCGACGTCACCATTGGTAAGGATGCCTCCTGGATGCATCTGGGCTTGTCCAACTGGGATTAGACCCCTGGGAAGACCCAGGACAATCTGGAGGGACTGTGTTTATTCATAAAACATCTCACAGACAGTTTGTCTTCGTCCTCCCTCTGGTCGTTCATGAATGAAGCCGGCCAGACGTTTGCTTCCAGAAATGAAGCAGGCGGACCAGAAAAAGAGGCGTGGAGCAGAACTCAGCCGAGTTGATGTGGAGCGCAACGCATTGAATGTGACGAACGTCTCATGATAAGTTCACTTACTTTAGCATTAACTGTTTTAAACCACCACAAAGCTGCTGTGCGTCGTCGTTTGTTGTTTAATCTCACACGAGCGGGCGGTCGTGCGCAACTAGCATCAGTTTATCACGTTATTGAGCTGCATCGCCGCAACCTCCTTTTTTTCACACGTCATCCGTTTCATAATCTCTTGCTGCGTCGCTCAAAGGCACAGAGGCGCAGCAGGGGTGGGTGGCTTTGGCCCCTCTCGCTGCCTCGGTCCATGCAGACATCATGCATGGACCGAGTCTGATGCCTGCACTGTGATCCAGATGAACCTGCCCTCTCAGCTGGCCTGGGAACACCTCCCGGGAGAGATGGAGGAGGAAAGAGATGTCTGGAGCTTCCTGCTCAAGCTGCTGCTCCGAGACCTGAGTCCAGAACAAGAGGAAGAGGATGGATTGACGGCTGGATGGATGGACAGACGGACGGATGGTATGCAGGTCTAACAAGATCAGAAATGGCCAAGCCAATTATATGCTCCACAAAACTGTTTCAATACCATGGAAGTGCAGATGGAGTGTAGCATGAGGTTGTGTAACGTTGGTGCTGGGTCACTGCTGCATCACCTTTTTTTTTTTGCTGCACAATGATCAATGGCTTCATGAGTTCAGTGCTGGAGCAAAGGCTGAGGATTTGAACCTGCAAACTGCCACAGTCCTCTGATCGCAGCTGTTTTACACAGACGGAACCGAACGTTTTCGGCGGTTCTGGTGCAGTTCTGCCCTTCACAGATCTGCATTTACTCCACAAGTTTAAATACATTCATATGAACCGCTGGGGGACCGCCAGGGGCCTCAGAAAGCTGGAGAGAAGATTTAAAAAAAGAAAAAAAAAGATTTTTTTTTATTAACATTAAAAAAAAAAATTAAATTACTGTAATAAAATCAAATGTGTTCTTCAATAATTATTTTAAATTTTATTTTATAATAATACTGTACTATATTGAAATATTTTCCCCATGCTCATCTTTCTGATTGGCTGCCAGTCAAATGTATCAAACTGCTTTACTCTGCATGCATAGCAAAAACGAAATGAAGACGTCTCTAAAAAGACCGAATGAACCGACCAGCACCCTGCTGTGGTGGAAACTTGCTACAAAAACAACAACAAAGAACTCATGGCAAGCTAAATTTCAAAGGCATGAGGAACCAAAAATTATATGGCTTTACAGTTGTACAGAAAAATGGCCATGATTGCCCAAAATGTGTCCTCTGTCTGGAGACCCTTGCTGCAGTGTGTTGCAGTTTTCGGGTGGAGAAAGGAGGGGTCAAATGCCGATGCATTTTATGACGCAATGTAATAAACGCACATTGTAAATAAGTCAAAGTCAACTTTATTGTCAGAACTGCAATATGTACAGGACATACACAGGATTGAAATTGCGTTTCTCTCAGTCCCTCAGTGCAACAGTAACCATTTAAACACTAAAACACTGAAACATTTAATAAACATAAGCATAAAATAGTAAAAGTGTAACACTGTCCTGAGTTTTTGCATAGTAGTATAAAAGTATGAAAATTTACACCAACACTAAAACACTAAACATTTAATGAACATAAGCATAAAATGAAATAATAAAAGTGTAATACTGTCCTGAGTTTTTGCATAGTAGTATAAAAAAGTATAAAAAGTATATCTATAAAATAAACTGAAGGTTCTAGCATTGACATTTGCAAAGAGTGGCAAAGCAGCATATGAGTTAATGTACACAGTATATGTATGAGGTAGTAGTTGATGTTGGTATAGAGGCAAAAGTGGCATATGCAGTAAGGCACATTGGGCATCCTTAAATAAGGCTAGTCAGAGAATACTGTATATGTATCAGCAGTGGTGTAGATATAAAAGTAGTGTAAATGTAAACAGTAGTAATAAATGTAAACAGTAGTAATAAATGTAAACAGTATTAATAAATGTAAACATTGAATGTAAACAGTAGTATGTAAACAGTGAATGTAAACAGTAGTATGACTATAGGCAGTGATGTAATACAGACATTAGTGCAAATATGAGAAGTAGTGCAAACTGAATGAGCACATGACCGAGAGTTTAGTGAATAACCCGTTTGATGACACAGAGTCTAGTGTTAAAATCTTTGTGTTGTGTGGTAATGTGTGAGAAAGTTTTTTGTGTTAAGGCAGTTCAAATGGGAGGGGAGGCAGAGCAGGCAGAGTGTTTAGCATCCTGACTGCCTGATGAACAGAGCTGTCTCTCAGTCTGCTGGTTCGAGCCTGGAGACTCCTCAGTCTCCTCCCTGATGGCAGCAGTCTGAAGCAGCTGTGTAGTGGGTGTGTGGGATCACCTGCCATGCAGTGGGCTTTCCGAGTGAGGCGGTTGCTGTATAAGTCCTGCAGTGAGGGGAAAGAGGTGCCGACTTGTCAGTGGATGATTAAACATTAGACATGTCAGTGGATGATTAAAGCTGCTCTGATCAGATTGAAGTTTAACTTTGGATACATTATGATAACATTATAAAACAAATGTCGACACGACAGTTGTTTGAAGGTTTTGTAACTAAACTAAAATGCACTCTGTGTCACAGTTTGTCAGATATCACACTGCTTGTACACTCCTGTGTCCAAATAATACATGTTTTTCTTCTGACTACAGTACACAAAGGACAACCTTAATTTCCCACAATTACCTCTGTGCCTGATATCTGTTTCTCTGTGTCAGTTTTGTGTGAGCAGCCTGCCTCATTTAATTTAGACGCTGTAAGTTATGGTGCTAAGATCCAGCGGAAGATTAAAATGTAACTCAGTTAGAGTCTCTGCAGGGAAAATACAATCATCAGACTACCTGGAACCAAGTTAAATTCCACATGAGTCAGATGTAGCACAAAGACTGATATTGATATTGCTTTGTATTAGACCAACCATCACATAATCCTCTGTGATGATGACTGATGCACTTGCTGCTGCACTCAAGGATGAGTTCTGCGGAAAAGTCTCAGGAGACTCAAAACCGATATTAAACCCCAACTCATAACAGTAGATCTAAAACAAACTGGCACAGGTTAGAAAGGAACATGGTACTGTGTCAGAGTACATAAAGCATGTTTATGTCTCGTAAAACAAGCAAACATCAGGCAAAATAACTAAACTAATTAAATGTCCTGATGCATGCTCAAGAATCCAGGAAGATGAATCTAACAAGGTTGAGTCAGGTCCTCTGGATGGATTCTTCTTGTTGAAACGTTTCGTCTTTTATCCAAAGGACATTTTCAGTTTGAGGAGCTGCAACAAACTCAGACTTATAAGCAGCACCTTCTCATGGATCAACCAGTTTGCTGGTGACATCCAAAACTAGTTGTTCACATGATCAAGGAGGACCATCAGCCAATTGGTCGTCAATGCCCTGATGGTTGTTTGTTATTCACGGAGGCTGAGTGACACTGGTAATAACAGCATTGTAAGAGGACACGGAGGACTTCACCCCCCGTTTAAAAAAAAACTTTAAACATGCTGCTGTTCAACCTCTCCTGAAAAAACCCCAAACCCTGACCCCTCAGTCATATCCAACTTCAGGCCTGTCTCCAGACTCCCATTTGTTTCTAAACTTCTGAAAAAAAAAATAGTTGCGTCCCAGTTGAAGTGCTTCCTGGAGGATCATGCTGTCCTTGATTATTCCAAACTGGCTTCAAACCTCTCCACAGCACTGAAACTGCCCTACTGAAGGTTTTTAATGTTCCCATGTGACGTCAGATCTGTAGAATTTCCGGGTTTACCCTCATGTGTGGAGGCGGAGCAGCAGTTACAGCACAGTGTACTGGATGTGTATTTTTCACGTTGTTTTTTTTGTTAATTTCTAATTAATTGCAATGGTTACTTTGTGTTGGGTCAGTGGGTGTTCTAGTTGGATAGACGTTTGGGCAACGCGCAGGTTTCACTTAATCCAAAAAAAGTAAACGTGAAAGATTTATCTCATCGGAGAAGCTCACAGCAGCCCCATTGCTCTCTGACTGCTCGGATCTGCTCCGAAGACGTCGTGCTTTTGGCCAGTAAACAAAATGTTCTGCATAAATCATTTTGTGAAACAATGTCAGAACAATGTTAGAGTACAACTGTCTGTGTGTTGGAGCAGCACCGTCTTGCTGTGGTTAGCTTAGCATGTCGCTAACGCGACAACGGCCTCCTCATGCCTGGACAACGGTCTCCCCGCCAGACCGCCCCAGTGGGGGAAGGAGGACGGGAGCCAAGTCGTGCGGGCGACGCGTCGGTCCCATGGGACGTGCCCCCGCGGCCGCGACGGATCCACGCCGTCCGACCTACCTGAGCTTGCCGCAAGCCTCCGTGCAACGGACCCTCCGCATCCGCTCCGGATGCTAACGCGACATGCTAACTTCCAACACGGTAACACTCAAAGTGCTAGTCCTGGTCCGTGTTGAGCCTGGACTATTTTTGGGCTGTGTGTTATTTTAGTTAAACCTTTATTTAGCTGGTTAGATATGATTGAGACAGTTTACACATCTTTTTTGGATTTAAAGCTGTGAAGCTCCTCGGTGTGCGCTCCTCGTAGTAATTAAATAATTAATGATATCAGAGTAACTACTTGGTGACAAGTTGTCCGCTTCGTCTGCCATGATTTCTTTCTCCAACTCATTCAACTCCGACCACTGCCATTTTGCTCTTGTGCCTTGGTGAAGCTAGTAATGTATTTAGCTGTGGTAGCTTGAGTGTGTTTGTCCGCCATTTCTGCCTTTACGGGTGGCGAAAAACCCGGTATTGCGTAATACTCGTCACGTGTGTGGGAACTATGGGCCTCATGCACGAACCGTTCGTACGCACAGATTTGTTCTTAAGCTGTGCGTACGAGTGATTTAGGATCATTTGTGGCATTCAACAATGTTTTCGTATCCTACGATTTTTTTCAGATACGAACAAAATTTACGAGTGGTCCGGACCTGTCGTATATTTTAGGAGCGTCAGTCTGCTGTCATCCAGACGGAATTTCTCCACTAATAACTTCATATTTCGTTATTTAGAAAATATTTAGAGTTTAAAAAAGTCACGCACCACAATTGTTTTTGACAATAGGTTCTGTTTGAAGTCGAATTATAATTTTAAATGTAATAATGACTAACGGATTAAAGTATTTAAATTAAAATCAATTTGTTATCAATGCCGTTTTCTAACACTACAATATTAATATGAAGATCTCAAACTGAAACCAACTTAAATTATGAATTAATTTAAGTTTAATTTGTCTCGGTAACGCAGACTTCGGTAACGCAGACTTTACATTGACCTCCTCCTGTCGCAGTCATAGATCTCAGATAGCTCAATGAGAAGAGCGTTGCGTCGCAGTTCCGAACCTTATGGGTTCAATTCCCACATGGGACAACGTTTTTTTTCTCCTTTTAATTCATTCCAGATTTAAAAAACACAAGAAAACTATTTACAATACAACAAGAAATGAAGCATAAAGTCTTTTTAATCTGGAATGAATAAATAATCTAAAGAAAGAAGGAAAAAAATAGTCATACCTTGTGGGAATCGAACCCACGAGGTCTCGATAAGGTTAGGAGCACCTAACGGCGCACTGCTTTACCCAGTAAGCCACCAGGACACGTGCATATTTTAAGGTCCACATTTATTATAAACATACATTCTTTGGCTTTAGTTGGTCATTTACTCCCATGAGTGACGCTGCTAATAAGGACAGATTTTCTTTTCTCGATCAAGGAGAGCAGAACTTCAATCTCCGCACCTGTACAGTTCTTCTTTTTATTTTTCGCTGTCATTTTATGAACGGACCGTCCTGCTGTCAGAGGCAGGAAACGTAGCCTTATATGGTGTTTTGAGGGGTGGGGATTATGTAAATAACCTCTCCGCGTGCACGCGCAGGTTGATAGAACAGGTGGGATTCATCATATTTGCGCAGCCATTTACACACTTTTCCTGAGGATAGAAGAGTTTGTTGAATCTGACGTGGCATGTTCGTATGAACGCCTCGTACGAACAAAAGTAGGAGAAATTTAGGATAAAAATACGAACATGTTCGTGCATGAGGCCCTATGTATTGGACCTTACATCCGCTTTTGACACCATCGACCATGATATCCTCATTGCTAGGTTGGAGCAGTGGGTGGGCATCACAGGGTCAGCCCTCAATTGGTTCAGATCCTTCCTCACTGACAGATCCTTTTGTGTTTCCATCAAATATTTTAGCTCTACAGCAGCAGCACTTCAATGGTGGGTTCCGCAGGGGTCCATCCTGGGTCCTCTCCTATTATCTTTATACCTGCTGCCACTTGGCGCTATTTTCTGGAAACACAACATACCTTTTCACTTCTATGCTGATGACTGTCAAATTTACTTCCCCCTAAGACACAATGGAACATGCTCTATTCAACCTCTGCTCGACTGCCTGGGTGACATCAGGGACTGGATGGCTTTACATTTCTTATGTTTCAATGAAAAGAAGTCTGAAGTCATGTTGTTCCCTCCCAATGACACAATCACAAACCACTACATCAACCTTTCTGCTCTAGCCCTGTGAGAAAAACAAAAATTCACAAATCTGGGAGTGATAATGGATCCTTCCATGAAACTCAACAGTCATGTAAACATGATCGTTAAATCCTGTTTTTTCCAGCTGAGGTGACTGTCTAAGCTGAAGCCCATATTATCCAAAAATAACCTGGAGACAGTAATACACACATTTATTACATCTAGGCTTGATTACTGCAATTCACTCATGTTTGGTATCAGTCAGACCACCATTGCACAACTACAACTGGTCCAGAACACAGCAGCCCGATTTTTAACCAGTACAGGCAAACGAGAGCACATTACACCAGTCCTGGCCTCCCTGCACTGGCTACCAGTTCACATTCGAATCCCGTTCAAAATTCTCCTGTATGTCTACAAATCTCTGAACAGTCTTGCACCCCTCCCATCTCTCTGATTTGCTACAGCCACATGTCCAACCACGTTCTCTGAGGTCAGCGGACCAGTTATTTCTAACAGTTCCAGGAACTCGTCTTAAGCGCAGAGGTGACAGGGCCTTCTCTGTAGCAGGCCCAAGACTCTGGAATGAGTTACTGCTGCTCGTCAGACAGGCCCCCTCCCTCTCGGTTTTCAAATCCTGTTTAAAGACCCACTACTATTCTGTTGCTTTCAACACCAGATGATCTGTGTTTGGTCGTTATATGTATTACCTGCAACAATTTTATGTCTATGTTCTGTTTTTACTTCATTTTGTGTGTTGCCTGTTGTTTGTTTGGTTGTACAGCACTTTGGTTGGCCTTGTTGCTTTTTTAAGTGCTCTATAAATAAAGTGGTATGGTTTAATGATGGACGGTTTCTTTTCACAAAGATGGCCTCCTTTACTCCTCTCTCAAACCATTGTTCTTCTCTAGCAAGGATATGAACATCTTCATCCCTGAAAGAGTGACCTCTGGCCTGGAGGTGACTGTAGACCACAGAGTCCTGGCCTGATGATGTTGATCTGTTGTACTGGGCCATCCTTTTGGCCAGTGGCTGTTTAGTTTCCCCAATGTAGGATTGATCACAGCCCTCCTGGCACTGAACAGCTTACACGATATTACTCTGTTTGTGCCAGGGGACTGGATCTTTGGGATGAAAAAGGCTTTGCCATAATGTATACTGGGGTTTGAAAGCCACTGAGATATGTTTAAAAAAAGTAAGATCTCAGTTTGTTATTTCAGACTCCAACAGATCCCAGAATCAACCTTAGTGTCATATCTGTGCGTTTTGTGATATTTGTTATCTAGTTCTCTGAGTCTGTTTCCCCAGTGTTTGTCTCCTCATGGAGTCAGCTCCTGCCATAAACACCTGTTCCTTATTGTGCCCAGGTGTCCGTCACTGTGTCTCGTTAGTGTCCCTTTAAGTTCAGCGTGTGTGTGTCTTCATATTGTCTGTAGATTATGTTCCCCACAGCTTGTCACATTCTGTTTCTCGTCTGTCTCATGTACTGACATAAGTTTTGCAGTCACATCAGCTGTTTTTGTTGTTGTTGGTTATAAATATTCTTTATTTATCTTTGAGCCCCCTGTGGTTGTCTATACCTACACTGTCCCACTGTAGCCGTTTTCGCACTGCACAGCCCTCAACGACCTGGCCCGCCCCGCCTTCTAACCCGGGTTCGTCATGTTCGCATTTGCCTTTTCCGCCCGGGGTCCGCCCTCGTTTTGGAACCCGCCAAGAGGTGGTTCTGATCGGGCCGAGCTCCCGGGCCCAGTTTGACGTCATGTACTGCTCATCATTTGATTCGTTGTTTGCAGCAGGGGCGGGACTCGTTCTAACAACAACCTCAGCGCGAGCTGAATTTCATTAAAATTTAACTACAGAAACCCCTAAAAAAATTGTTAGCTGAATTAGTTTTTCTGAGTTTAATTTTTGTTAATAACTGATTACAAATCAGCTTATGTTAGAACGTAAATAACACGAAGCGCACACCCATACAGAGCATTTCCGCCTTTCAGCGCGAGCTGAATTTCATTAAAATATAACTAATATTCTCTAACTCTTGCGTGTAGCCAGGATGTTACGTGGGGCAAATCCTTTATAGTAAAAGTGGACTCCTAAAATGACCAATATGACTCCGTGGCTGAGTGGTTAGAGCGTCCGCCTTCCACTCTAAATTTTATCTTGACTCGGGTTCGCGTCCCACCTGGTTCAACTTATTTTACGTTTGTCTTTTATTGGATTTTAAAAAAGGAGTTTGTGTTAACCACAGGCATAACACAAACTCCTTTTTATTTTCTCCAATAAAAGACAAACGTAAAATAAGTTGAACCAGGTGGGACGCGAACCCGAGTCAAGATAAAATTTTAAGTGGAAGGTAGACACTCTAACACTCAACCACGGAGTCATAATGGTGTTTTCAGGAGTCCAATTTTCCTATAAGGGATTCGCCCCACGTAACATCCTGGATACGCGCAGGAGTTAGAGAATATTAGTTATATTTTAAAATCCTGGCTACGGGTAAGAGTTAGAGAATATTAGTTATATTTTAATGAAATTCAGCTCGCGCTAAAAGGCGGAAATGCTCTGTATGGGTGCGCGCTTCGTGTTATTTACGTTCTAACATAAGCTGATTTGTAATCAGTTATTAACAAAAATTAAACTCAGAAACACTAATAGTATATATATTCAGCTAACAAATATTTTTTAGCTGCGCCTCCTCAAAACACTGTAAGCGCGCACACAAGAACTTCCCACCCACTTCAAGAGAACGCCCCACCCACTTCAAGGCGTATCTCCGGACAATGCGTAATGAGTGGGGGCGGGCCAGGCCGGGCTCTGGGCCAACCAAGGACGAGCTGGGCTGGGGAGGGCCGTGCATTGTGACACTTAGATCTCTGTCCAGAAGAGCACAGTCCTAGGAACAGCTAAGATACTGCGCAGAACCCTTAATCTCCCAGGCCTCGGACCACACAAGATCCAAAGAGATCACACTAAGTCTGCCTCTCCTATCCACATTGATGGGCTGTGCTCCTGTAAGAAGGCGGAGCCTAGGCACATTATAGTTGGAAGGCAACGTGTCATTTGTCCCTTTTTGTTCAAGATCTCGCATTGAGTTGTATCGGAGAGGTCAGCGCTGTGAACTGTAACCTTTTCCTGCCTTGATTTAATACAAAATTCACGTTTCCTTGATTTACTGAGATAGTGTGAGTTACTACTTCTGAGGGAGTCTAAGCTGGGAGCCACGTGAGCTGGAGGTGGGCCTGGGATCCGGGATGAGGCCTGAGGCCCACAGCTAGCAACAGTTTCGTACAGGACCCAAGTTTGAAGTGAGGTGGAAATGCCCAAGTGTAAAGGTGAGCAAATAGTTTTTACATCTATATAATTAAACAAACAGACTATGGTAGTCTGTAGGACCAGATTCTAAAGAACAGCATAGATGATTCACATCTGTGACTTACCAGTTCATTATAGCTCTTAAAACATCAACTCAACGGGCTCCGTTACTTAGTACAAGGAGTGTACGGCTGGATCACAGTAATCACCTCCTGACACTCTTCAGTAGTTTGAGTGATGTTCCCCTGAGGTGACTGTATTTGCAATTGTGCATGGAGCAAGAAGGGCACAAGTGTGCAGCAGCATCTCTGTGTAGATCCATATTGTCTTTTGCTCTGTCGATGGCGAACGTAGGATCACAAAAACACTCAGAACAGTGCACCAAAGAGCCAGCATCAGTCTGATAATCATTACGTACCTGTCTCGACTGACTAGCATTGACATAATTTCAGTTAAGTTACTATTTGTTGAACAAAATGAGCCAATAGCCACCAGCTGAAATTACAAAATGCAGATGTTAGATTTTATTAAATGCTGCCATAATGATAACATCAGGGTTTAATTTGTAAACCAATTTATGCTGGAATGCAAATAGTGGGTGGGCTAGCGGAGGTGGGGGTGGTCTGGGGG
>JBBPBX010028135.1:0-33154 GCA_038048925.1 Garcialebias charrua
GCGCGTGGTCGTGCACCTCCCAGATTTTGAAGCTCCGCAAGCCTAGCGCGCGCGCCAAATTGATTGACAGGTGGGTGTGGACCTCACCGACAGCCTTCACGCCAGATTCTGCAGCTGTCTGCGCCGCTGTGGTCGTGGAAACGGCGTCGCGAGGCATGGAGGAATGTTTTGTGACACAAAATGTATTAAATTCTCCTTCATTCCTGATCTGGAGTCGGACTTTTCTTTTGTTTTTTCGCCAAAAGTCACGTGATCGCTTTCTCCTCCGCTGACTCCATGCATTAAAGCCGCAAATAAAGACAACAGTTCAGCACGCGAGCGGAAAGCTATTTGTTTTTGTTGTGTGATTTCAAACAGTTCTTCTTCTACGGTAGATTTCTTCTTCTACACCCTTTCTTGCAACATATGCACAGGTTTTAGAGGGTACTGCCACCTGCTGGTCAGTAAAAGAACAGCACTTTGCCAAGTGCTGCCATGCCACACCATAAACGCATGCACAGTGCGCGCGCAGCACGTGCGCTCCAGCTTGCGGACCAAAGCGCGACTATATCCGAGCCTTTAAGGACACGGAGACAGATATTCAGTTTAGGGTGATTTATTTGCTGTGTTTCTTCAGGTATTACACACAGCAGTAAACCAGTAAAGCACAAGCAAACAAGCTTGAACAACAAGGCTCCGTCCGTGTTGGGAGAGAGAGAAAAAAAGCCTCCAATGGAGCTCTGCACTTTACACAGAGCGGTGCGTTCACTAGCGTTGGAACAGCCACGGGGCTTTCAAAAGCATAAGAACTATTAAATTCAGAAAGAAAAAAAGCCATAACCAAACAGAACCTAGCTCAGTAAACAAGCCAACAATGTGGGCTTTCTAACAGCTTTGTTAATAAAGGTTAAAGCTGCTATATGTAACTTTTCTAACAATATATTTTTAACATATTTCTTCACTCTGTCACTAGATTGATGTTAGAGAGGTAATCTCTGAAAAAAACAAAAAAAAATATTGTCCCCTTGCTTCTCCAGGTGGTAAATAAGCATTTCTAAAAAGAAAAAGTGACCCGCCATTTTCCAGCCAATAAAAACAAAGTTTGTAACCAGCCAATAAAAACCGAGCTTGAATTTGAATCAGCCAATAAAAACAGAGCTTGAATTTGAATTTTAACAGACCACAAGGGGGCAGAGCCATATATGGCTCTGAGGGGGAGGGATCAGAATGCTTTGCTTGTTGAAATTTTTTCTAAGTGCTGCAGTTCTACAGAAACTGCAGACTGAACCTTTAATAAAAGTTGAATACTTCATTAGAATCAGACTTTTTAAAGATCAACCTTTCATTGTTCAGTTCAGACTTTCCAAGTTTTTGTCATTGGATATTGCACCCAATAAATATTGTTTTGGAAATTCTAACCATTCACTTTTACTTAATACTCTTACTTTAAGTACATTTTATATGAGAAATTTACTTTTGATACCAACTACATTACATGTTAGATACTTTTACTCAAGTAATTTTTTTAAAGGAGACTAACTTTTACTAAAGTAATTTTATGGTAAGATACTTGTACTTTCACTGAAGTATCTCTTTGAGGTACTTTATACAACACTGAAAATTAGTTGTGATTGACACCAATCAATCACGACAACATAAATCTGTTGCCTTTATTGTCTTTTATTATATTAAAGTCTGTTTTTACTCTACTACCGTCTGTTGCGGAGCTAAAACTGGGACCCGAGTCACAAACTTTTGTTCTACCTCATTCATGCACCCGTGTGATATGAATGATCACATTTTCTTTAGACATTAATTTTGTGTCTCTCAGCAGATTTTGAATAGAAAATTCTCAAAGGTGGCCAGATGGGGCTACTGTTAACCAACACCAGAAACCCATACGAGAATTTGAATCATTCTGCACTGTGTACGTTACTGTAGAGAATCACCCTCTGATGTAGGTACTGTATGTTGCTTTTTTTTGTTTTACACTTGATGTAACTAAGAACAGCAATCCTTAAAGTCCGCCCTCTTGTCTCTTTAATTCATATTTATGACTGAAACCGACATTCCTTGTAAAGAGGAATATCACTTGTTGCCTTGCACGTCAAATGTTTAAACTTGTCTTGCACAATCTCTTATAGCTCAGCGCATGAGTCAGGAGTGACTCTCTGCTGACACACCAAATCTTAGCTTAATATCTGTAAAATATCTGTAAAACTGACTGAATTTTAGTCATCTTAGTTTTTGGATAATGCCAGTTAGCTAAGGTGGCCATCAGGAGTTCATGACATAATTTGCTAACAGATTATACGTATCAGACTGTCTTGCTGGAGGGGCAATGGGGAGGCCAGCCAATTATAAAGGGGGGGCCTTAGCCTCCCCTGGCTCTCCTTTTGCTGACGCCTCTGGTTTTGGGACAGAACAGCTGCAATGCTGCAGTAAAGGGTGGAAAAATGTAAATATGGCTGTAAACCATGAAGAAAATAAAACATATATTGTATTAATTTGTATAAACTTAAGCTGTGAACTGTGAGGACTGACAGTAACTATCTGGCTCAGGATATTTATAATAAATTCACTATTCCCTAAAACTTACCACCAAACAGATTTTGGGGCATGATGTATTAAAAAAGAAAAGCTTCTAAAAACCATTTCTGAAATGAACTGACCACAAACTGATGAACTCATACTCTCATTACCTGATGAGTCAGCAAAAAAATTAATAAAAAACATTTAAAAATATTATTTGGCTATATATTTAAATTAAAGCCAATAAATGTGTAACATGACAGATTATTAATTGCTGGCACACAATTAAAACACCATCAGCATCGAAAAACCATCCTGGTGTGAAGCATTTATTAAAAGCAAGCGCTAGTCGGAGGGAGCGCTACTGTTGAAATCTGCAGGAAAACATCAGTTAAAACTAGTCGGAGGGAGCAGGACTGCTGTGTTATCATGTGGCAACGACAGCGTGGAGGAAAACTTCACAGTCTGACAAACAGTCTACATCCTGGGAGGTTAATTGATGCTTTGGATGAAGGACTCAGAAGAAAAAAGTACAAAACCTTCATGGTAATGAGTGAAAACTTTTTTTTTTTCTTCTTTCGGCTTTTTCCCTGCGTTAGGGGTCACCACAGCGATCTAGTCGCATGAAGATTTGGCAGTTGTTTTTACGCCGGATGCCCTTCCTGACACAACCACAGACCACCGAGCAACCACAGCCCTCTGTGTGGAGCAGAGAGCTGATATCTAGGGTTCCCGGGGGAGCAGATGGTGTGGGTTAAGGGCCTTGCTCAAGGGCCCAGAGTGGGGCAGATGAGGGTGGAGATAGGTGTGACCACTTCACTTATCCCACCCACATCTTTGATGTTGTCGGTACCGGGGCTTGAACCGGCGACCTTCCGATCACAAGCGCACCTTCTTAACCTTTGCGCCACCACTCCCCATGGTAATGAGTGAAAACAAGCCTCGTTAATTAATTTACTTTCCCGTACTGTTGTAACGTTAGATGTACATCTACAACTTACTCACTTTTGGAGCCTACCACACACATGATGGCCCCCACAGCCAACTAAACTTCAAAAACACAAAATAAACGGCTACAACATAAACGTGTTGAAGGGTTTAGGTGAGGACCTCTGTTCTCCTTAGGATTAAATTGAAACTCACAGCATTCTCAGTCAGTGTGAGAACTCTCTGAGATCCCAGAGGATCACGCTGCACAAATATCAGATAAAAGGACGGAAAAGCACACAAAGCAGCAACACTTGACATTTACGGCCAGCTGTGGTTGGTCTGCTGACAAAAATCGGCCACAAGTCAGCTGACCTTTCAGCAGTTTGCAGTTTTTTGTTACGTTTGTCAAACGCTGTGACATACAGGGTTTCACCACGCTTCACTTAAACTTTTATATTAATAAACTTTTGCTCTAGTACTTGAAGTATCTAATAAATATTATAGCTCCTCTCTCAAATCTGAAGTTTGAGGACTCTAAGGTGAACAAACAGTTCAGCTATGTTAGTGATTATGTCCATTTATTTTCAAGTCACCCATTCACAACATAAGTCATTGCACTGATAAAAAATATATATGTGCTTTTTTCCCCAAATTAATATATTTCAATTAATTTCATTCAAACTAAGCTGTCACCTCAAGCCAGTCAGGATCAGATGATTCCAAACAGCTGCTTTATGATGTTGAGACTCAGCAGCTCAGGGGTCTAGTCCTCACCTGCTACCAGCTCACATAGCACCAAACCAAAACCCTGCAGGTGGTGCTAGTCACTAGTGAGTCACCTCCACCTTCAGTCCTGGCTCTCAGACGTGTCCTGGTAACCCTGTTCTGAGCCAGGTCACCTGAGGTGGTTCAGGCATCCCGTTATGAAGCCAAAGGACCTCCCTCTGGAGGTTTGCTGGTCATGTCAGCGATCACATGACCTCTGGTTTAGGATCGCTCAGGGGAGCTGGAGAGAGGGTTGTTTGGGTTCTCCTCCTTGACCAGTTGCTTCTGCTACATGACCGAGTATAAGTGGAAGAAAATAAACAAATAATTTTTTTTGAATAAATAAATAAATGGCTGGCTGAATGAATAGCTGAATGGATGAATGGATGGCTGGATGGATGGAAAGATGGCTGGATGGATGGAATGATAGATGGCTGGCTGGTCTGGCTGGCTGGATGAATAAATGAACAAATGAATGAATGAATGGACAGATGGATGGCCAGATGGATGGATGTGTGGATGGATGGACACGGCAGACAGACAGACAGACGTATGGATAGACGGGTGGACGGATAACTGAATGAATGGATGGATGGATGGATGGATGGATAGATGAATGAATAGATGGATGAATGGATGAATGAATGGATGGAAGAATAGATGATGGATGGAAGAATAGGTGATGGATGATGGATGACTGGATGGATGGAAGGATGGATAGATGGATGGATGGATGGATGGCCAGATGGATGGATGGATGGATGGGTGGATGGATAGATGGATGGCTGGCTGGATGGATGGACAGACTGACAGACGGATGGATAGACGGGTGGACGGATAACTGAATGAATGGATGGATGGATGGATGATGAATGAATAGATGGATGGATGAATGAATGAATAGATGGATGGATGGATGAATGAATAGATGGATGGATGGATGGATGGATGGATGGATGGATGAATGAACGGATGGAAGAATAGATGATGGATGGAAGAATAGATGATGGATGACTGGATGGATGGCTAGATGGAAGGATGGCTGGATGGATGGATGGATGGCCAGATGGATGGATGGACGGATGGATAGATGGATGAATGAACGGATGGAAGAATAGATGATGGATGGAAGAATAGATGATGGATGACTGGATGGATGGCTAGATGGAAGGATGGCTGGATGGATGGATGGCCAGATGGATGGATGGACGGATGGATGGATAGATGGATGGATGGACAGGCTGACAGACGGATGGATAGACGGGTGGACGGATAACTGAATGAATGGATGGATGGATGATAAATGGATGGAAGAATAGATGATGGATGGAGGATGAATAGATTGATTGATTGATTGAATTAATTAATTAATTAATGGATGAATGGATGATGGATGACTGGATGGATAGAAGGATGGATAGATGGATGGATGGATGGATGAATGGATGGAAGAATAGATGATGGATGGAGGATGAATAGATTGATTGATTGAATTAATTAATTAATGGATGATGGATGACTGGATGGATGGAAGGATGGATAGATGGCTGGATGGATGGATGGATGGCCAGATGGATGGATGGATGGATGGGTGGACAGATAACTGAATGAATGGATGGATGGATGGATGGATGGATGGAAGAATAGATGATGGATGGAGGATGAATAGATTGATTGATTGAATTAAATAATTAATTAATTAATTAATTAATTAATGGATGATGGATGACTGGATGGATGGAAGGATGGATAGATGGCTGGATGGATGGATGGATGGCCAGATGGATGGATGGATGGGTGGACGGATAACTGAATGAATGGATGGATGAATGGATGGAAGAATAGATGATGGATGGAGGATGAATAGATTGATTGATTGAATGAATGAATGAATTAATGGATGGATGGATGGATGGATGGATGGAAGGATGGATAGATGGACAAATGGATGGATGGATGGATGGATAAACGGATGGATGAAGTGATATTTATAAATAAAGCCACTCCACATAAGTTCAGTTTGTCTGAAGTGATGCGTTCACATTACACCTGATTTTAAATGAAAACAGTTTAAACTAAACATCAAATAAAAACAGTCTCACTTTTGACTGAATGAAGCTTTTGTCAAGTAGAAAAAATAGAAAGTTCCCTTATCAGTCAGTCACTTGGTGCAACATAATTGCTATGGGAAATTGCGCCCCCGCGCGATTACCTGAAGGAATACATTCACGCCTTTACGGCCGGGGCGTCAGCGTCACGCCAGAGACCCCGCCCTCTGGGTATTTAAGACGCGGACGCCCATCCTACTTTCTCTTATTGCCCTTCACCTCGCTAAACCTGAACTTCTCTTCGCGGGACTTCTCTGTTGTTTCATCGCTCGACCGGAGGAGAGCTCGCTCCATACACAGAGCGTACAGAGAATTCTTCCTGCGTACTGCTGGGCTGGCGAAAACTAGCCCAGCGCAATTTTCCTTAACCCCAAAGTTTTTTCTTCTCCTCTCTCCACAGACTGCTTCGCTCGACGGCGCTAACTGCGTCACACCGCTACCTCTGCTAAATTCGTAGCAGGCTAGCCAGCGAAAGCGATACGACGGAGGAGACGTCTCGAAAAAGGATTTAGGAAGGACTCGCTCGTCTTCTCTCGGACATGCCTCCAGAGAAAGGAAAGCGAAAGCCAAGACTTCCGAAAAAGGCTAGCAGGACGGCGAGCCCAGCCTCGCGTGCCTGCCCCAGCGGATGCGGTTTTTACCTCTCGGCGACGGACACCCACGAGGCCTGTCCTGTCTGCCTGGGAATGCTGCACGCGAAGATGGCGCTGGATGCGCCCGACTCTTGCCCACACTGCAGCCAGATGCTGGAGGCGGTGAGGAGGCACCGGGCGGACTTCGTCGCCAAAGCCATGGGCGCTGCTGCGGCGCCAACAGACCCGGACACTACTGAGCCTCTCACTCCCACGCCGGAGCTCGAGAGCATGGCTCTGGAGGACAGTACCCGAGTCGAATGGGGCGACAGCCCGGATGCGCTGGCTCCCATCGGGGACCTGACAGTCGACTTCGACACTCGAGGCATGATGAACGAGGACGAAATCTCGATATCAGCCTCAGGTGAATTCTCTGCGGACGCCGCCGACATCGAGTACGACGAGCAGGGGGGAGACCTCTCTCGCACCCCGGCGCCTATGTTCCCGGAGACTGACTTTTCGATCCTTGCTCTGTTCGACTTGTGTCGCAGAGCAACGGACGCACTGCAGATCCCGTGGCCTGAACCTCCACCTTATCATAGCACTTTGAGATTTTTATTAATGAAAAGTGCATTATAAATGGAATTCATTATTATTATTATTATTATTATTATTATTATTATTATTATTATCAACAAGTCATGAGGTTGGCAGGAAATTATTTTTTCACGAAGCAGCAGTCCACCACGAGGCAAATAATGCCCATCTTTCCGGATTTTCTCACAGAGCTGACTCGCACCTGGCCTGAGCCCAGGGCTCCCATGCTACTGCCGTTCTCCCAGTTCCTCGACGTGGATGGGATGGAAGCAACGGGAATAGCCAGTGTGCCACAAATGGAGGACACGCTGGCGTCTCATTTGGCTCCCAGGTCGTCTGGGATGAAACCGAATATGCCCAGCAAAGCCTGTCGAGCCTCGGCTTCTCTGCTCGAGAAATGCTACAGGGCTCAGGGCCTCGTGGTGTGCGCGATGAACGCGTCCGCCATGATGCAAGCGTACCTGGCTGAAAAACTACAGGAGCTCCAGGTAACGACGGACAAACAGGCTGCCACCGACATGCTGGAGGAAGCCCGCAGGGCAACAGACTTTGTGCTCCGCATGATGGGGACATCAGCCATTGCACAAGGCAGAGGCATGGCTGAGGTGGTCACCGCACATTGCCATCTGTGGATGACCCTAACTGACCTCCCAGAGGGACAAAGAATTCCTTTTCTCCACCACTCGATAGAGCCGACAGGATTATTTGGAAAGGCTCTGGATCGAATTCAGACCAGGTTGGACCAGAGGCGCAAACAGGCAGAGGCTCTCCGGGAAGGCATCCCCAGGAGAG
Organism: Garcialebias charrua; assembly: GCA_038048925.1. Classification (NCBI taxonomy): domain Eukaryota; kingdom Metazoa; phylum Chordata; class Actinopteri; order Cyprinodontiformes; family Rivulidae; genus Garcialebias; species Garcialebias charrua. The sequence continues at coordinate 8,276 of JBBPBX010028135.1, forward strand.
CTTCCCCCCCCCCCAGAGAATCAGCTGGGAGCAGACTCGTGTAGTGATACACCTAACCTCTGACATTTTAGGCTTGACCTTCAAGTACACCTCTCTGCATCTCTTTGGAACTCTCAGTGTTACACCTTCTTGAAGCCTTCAAGGAGACGAGTAAACACTATTTTGGTTAACAATTATTATGAATTAATGGACACTAATTAATCAGATTGAACTTTCTTTTTAATGTGTGTTAATTCAGAATTGATCAAACAGTATTTTTGTCATTTCAATGATGATTTTACTAAACTGGTATATTTTAAATATGACAAAGTTAAGAGAACATCTCAGAATGATCATGCTTTGAACTGTCTGCTCTAGGCAGAATAAGTGTCGAAAGTTGAAGGAACAATTCTCCGTCTATTTGTTTGAACTGTTTTTGGAACGAAAGAGAAGTTCTAGACATAACTTAATCTTCGGTCTCCCGTCCGTTCTAAAAACAATTCATCTGTGCTTAAACAGAGAGTGCTCTGTTTTCACACCTGCAGGTTTTGTTTTGTCTCCGTGCTGGGACTCAGTTCTCAGCACTCACTGAGTTTTTGAGTTCTCGGGGAGAAGGGAAGACGCACGGACGTTTTTCTCCAAGCTGGAGACGCCCGGTCATTGTGCCAACTCGACCCACGTCTTCAGCAAAGGTTCAAACAGCACGTCAGCTGTGAACCCCTTCGAGTGTCAGAGCTCCAAGAGGTGACACTCTTTCTGAAGTTATCTTGAACAAAACCAGAACCAGGCATCACTCTGGGAGGCCGACGCAGACGGTCTCGAGACCGTGGCAAGATGAAAGTGGTCGCCTGTAAAACGCAGCAGCATGCACGTCTGGCTTGACTAATTTACCGGAGTTGAGACAGGATCATCTTCACGAAGGTAAAAGTGTTTCATCACGGGACGGACGTCCAGCCGAAACCGAGCAGAGGGTGCTATCTCTGGTTAACATCTCAAGATAAGATTCAACCATTTCATTTCAATCTTTTATCTTTCCTCCTTAAACTCCTCCTTATGTTTGTTTTCATCATGGTAAACTTGCCAACAGAAAGTCCAACTGTCTGTTTGTTTTTAATTTGAATTCTTGTCAACGTAGTTATTAAATCAGAGCTAATATCGATACAAATGTTTAATGTAATTCTTGTGATAGTTTCAATAAAAGGTCTATTTTTGGTAGACCAATATAAATTGAAGTTTCCTGTGAAATTACATTTCTGGCTAATCACATCGTTAGATTTGTTGATTTAATCTGAAAAAGTTGAGACCCCGTTTAACTGATGGTAAGTTTGAGACAGTCTAAAACCTGCTCAAATCTATCATCTAATCTATAGGTAAGTCAGTAAACTGACCTCGTTCGTGTTTAATTACACAAACGGCCCATAGATTTCCTTTACATATTGGTGGCCGCGTACAGGTCTTCTGAAAGATTAAATTGATAAGTTGTTTTTGTAGCTTATTTTTGTTACGGTGTTGTTGGCATAGTTTGCATCCTGTTGTGGACTTATAGAGTGGTTTTGGCTGGGGAGTGTCCGGGAGTTGCTGATCGTGGCATTGTCTGGATTATTTTCCCGTTAGAATTATTTTTTCATTCACATTTGGACGTATGCTTGAAGCGGGTGAGTGATAAGTGTTGTGTCTGTGTTTGTGAGACGTTTCATTACGTGTCGCGAGGCTGCATGCATTTTTCATTGTTGTGACCGCCGTGTCACGATCCTGTTTCATTCTATTACATCTGCGATTTATTGTTGAAGGTCTGTTTCACACATATGCTGCTCCATTAAGTGCCTTTTTCTGTTACAACGTGTGTTGCCGAGGTTCGGGAAAACCCACTCCGCTTGGACCGGATGTATTCCGGTTCCGTTTGACGTAAAGTCCGCTGTTGTACACAGTAGCGCTGCCTTCTTTGGAGGGCGTGGGGGTTTCATTCATTCATTCATTCATTCAACCTTTATTTATACAGGCTAGCCTCGTTGAGTCACGGGGACTCATTTACAAGAGGGACCTGTCTCACTCACACCAAACAACCATCCACTCTCACACTCACACCTAGGGTCAATTTAGAGTCACCAATCAGCCTAACAAGCATGTTTTTTGGTCTGTGGGAGGAAACCGGAGTACCCGGAGGAAACCCACGCATGCACGGGGAGAACATGCAAACTCCACCCAGAAAGGCCCCGGACCGGGATTTGAACCGGCAACCTTCTCGCTGAGAGGCAGCAGCTCTACCAGTTGTGCCACCGTGCTGCCGGGTTAGCCTGGTTGTGTTTTAACTCATTGACAGTATTTTCTGCGGTGTAAAAATATGTTTATTTTGTGAACGAAGGGTCTAGAACCTTGGGTAATGCTAAACGGTGCAGGGACAAGATGGCTGCTTAAAACGCTGTGATTGGTCCATTGTGTGTCGCGTTCAAGAACGTTGGTTTCTGTAGACTCTGGTTGTCAGTTTCATTTTTGCACACATTTCTGACGGTTTATTTGTGTTGTTTGAGTTCTATGCGCGTGATATCGTCGAAGACTGGCTTAACCGCGGTGTTTTGCGATATTTATGACTGTTTTAGAACGTTGAAAAGTCCGTTCCTCGCTAGAGTTCAAAAGACCGCAGGTCCGTGAACGCACCGCTCGAACGGCACGTCGCACGTGGGCGGCGTTAGGTTTGGAAGACACAATTTCCCATGAACACTTGGGTTTTAGAACTACAGTTCTGTCTTCGCTGTGATTGGTCGATTACGCTGTAAGTGTTGACGCTTGCGCAGTGGGTGAAGCCCCCGCTCCTCGTCAAATTTCACTTGCTGCTGCTTGTCCCAGACACGTTTCAGGCTTGTTTGTCCATTACTGTCATTGAAAAGACTGTTTAAACGCGGTGTTTTTGTGATTTTGATGGGTGGATTGAGTCTGTTGCTCTGTTGACTGCCGATCGCCATGTGACCAGGTCACGTGACGCTGGGAACTGCAGCTCCTTGGAAGGCCCGACTTTTTTTTCTTTTTCTTTTAAACGCAGTTTAAAATGTTTCACAGTCCAACCGATTTTCCTCACATAATTTCATTTTGGTGAGAAAGGGGATACTAGAGTTTTGTCACGTCAGGGCTCTGGGCTTTCTGATTTGCTGTTTTTGATCCGTACAATTTGTAATATTGTACTCACAGCACACTTTTTATTTTGATTTTCACATAAAATCAAATGTTGATGGCAGAACAGTTACGCAGATTTAATACAGACATGTCTGTTTTTGATAAAATCTGACACTTTTATCATCAATTCTGTGCATAACTAGCTCTCTGTCCCTGTTTTGTTTTAAACTGCAAGGTTAAAATAACACACATGTGGCGTCCTTTGTTGTGATTTTCACAAAAATATCGCAACGACAGCCGTTTTTGTTTGACCTTATCACAGGTCGACAAATTACTAAACATCACTGATTTTTATTTCATTTAACATCTTGGATGTTTTCTGAGCAGCTCATACACTTTGCATATTTGCAAGCTGCGAAATGAGACCCGCTTTACTTGATTTTTCACAGAACATCAGTACAAAGATGGACGTTCAAACAGGTGAACCACCTGAGGAGGCCTCTTGTTCTGTGTATCCTAGATGGATGGATGGGGGCCTTGGGATTCCTGCCCGTGCTTCCCGCAAAGTGGGGGAATCTGCCTCATCGTATGCTAATTACTTAGCTGCTAGGAACGTCCGTCAGGATAAGTGGGAAAATCCCCTGTCATTCTACGACAGGCTAATCTCGGTCTACTCCGGGGGCAAAACTGTCCCTGGATTAGAGGAAAATATGGAGTTTAAACGTCTTTTCATTATGAATCTTATGCCTTTTCAAATGAAATGTGTTCATTTTCTGGTTGATTGCAAAAAAGATTCTATGGAAGTGATAAGACAATATGCTGCGTCAGTTTTTGAGGCCGAAATACAACCTAGGATACCATCAGAGGTTTGTACAGGTCAAAAGGTCACATCCCACTCGCAGACACTGGGAGTGGTTTCCTCTCCTATGGAGTGCGAGAGTGAACAGAATCCTCGAGATAACAAACCACAGGTTGTGTCCGGCTGGGACAATGACTCTGACCGGTTCACAAGGAGTATTGCTCCTCTTTCGCCTCAGGTTGAAAACCCTGTGATGAGCAATGAACCACAAAAGGCAGGTGTTCGCTCTCTAGATGAACCAAGATGGTTCAGATCGAACCAAAAGAGTTCTCACCTAGGTCTCACAGTGGGTGAACTTCGAGAGAAGTTGATGTCTGGGAACCGTGACCCTTTGAAAAATGGTCTGTCCCGACATGTGCCCCCGAGAAGCGGCCCTCCTGCCACTGCCCCTCGAACTGCACAGTTTGAGACATGCAATGAGTCACACAAGCTCCAGATTATGGAAGCGGCGCCTCCGCGCGAGGACGTGACTGAGGTTGTGAGTTGTTTGTCAAATGATTTGAATGTTACAGTGGTTGACCAAGCTGACACAACGTGTGACGTTGTCCTTGATGATAACACAAACAACGTTGTTCAACCTGATGAAGCGACGCGCAGCACTGCCTTTTGCAACAACTCAGTGCACACAGTTGACAACAACAACGTCAACACTGACATAAATACTGACAGCAAACAAATTGCTGAGAATCCACATCCTGAAGGTCATGAGGCAGACAGCCATCATGATGCTGACAGCGACGATGATTACACAGACAGAGTCACACGTACACAGAAACGTGTGAAAAAACCTGAACGGTTTCTGTGTAACTTTATAAAAAGGGGGATAGCTAAAAGAGCTTACCTGCCACTCACATTGGAAGGGGTCCTCGCGCAAGAAGCGCTCCTGGTTAGCGGCTCAGACGTGTCTACCATGTCAGCCAAACTGTTTGAGGAGCTAAGGACCGCCGCTAACGATGTTGACAGGCAAATACCCTTTGTGAAATACACTTATGGTGAGCAACAGGGCCTCGCAAAGACGAGAACAACCCTAATAGCCATGGTTCACATGCAGATTGGCGAAATGTCACTATACCACCCGGTATATGTGTCTGAACTTGACTCACTCCAGACTCCATTTGTGGTTGGCCAAGATTTTATAAATCGCTTTGAAGCGATTATAAATTATGGCAATCAGACAATGTGGGCCACAGTGAGCAGTCCACTGCCAATCGTGGTACCTCCCCAAGGTCAGGACACTGACTGTGTAACAACAGGTACCGCTGAGGTCACATGGGATTCCCCAACCGAGACCACAGACCCGGTAAGTGAACCTTCAACTACAGGTGAGACAGAGGAGACTCAACAGGTGGACCAGACTCTGGCCCATCACGAGGACCTCCTCTGCGAGCTGACACCTTCAGCGCTCACTGCACACTACCTACCACCGGTAGAAGATGGTGTGGAGATCCATGGGTCCCACACCGATGACGCTGTACTGTCCTGTGGGACAGGTAATCCGGCATACAGCCAAGATTTCAGTGGAGTCTTGGTTCAAGTACATCTGAGTCCAGAAAGTGACAGTCTACAACACGCTGACAGTCACTTGGACTCCATGGTTACAGATTTTGAGGACCCCTCCTCAAACAAAAGGGGGGCAGACTCACACTTCCTACCACGGGTAGAAGACGGTGTACAGATCCAAGAATCACACACCGAGAACGCTGTACTGTCCTCCGGGACAGGTGATTCAGTTATCAGCCAAGCTTTCAATGAAACCTTGGTTCAAGAGCATTTGCATTTAGAACTACTCAGAAATGACATAGTTCTTACAGACTCAAAGAGCACCTCTTCATTCATGAAGTGGGAAGACATACATCACAACGACAGAGACACGCCTGCGACGGCGCCGACAGTTGTGACACACCTGCATTACGCAGAAAGAGGTAAACGTACAGAGGTACGTTGGCCGAGACCTATAAGGTTCCTGTACAAGGTTCCCCATAAACTGCGCGAACAGCTTAAACTAAACAATGGCATCCTAACTCGTGCCCATGGACGGACGTCCACACCCGTGTGCTTGGTCCCTCATGACCACAGGGGGGTGATGTTAGGCCATGCCCATGTCAAGGACAAAGATTTCAATAACCCCACAAACGACAAAGATCTCGCAAACTCACAGACTTCATGGGAAAAGAAGGTCGTCCAAGCACAGGATAGTAAATAAACTAAACAGTTTAAACTATTCTAGTTGCGAAAAGAAACCGTTCCAACTAGAACTTAGAAACGCTAAGCATAAAACCCACAACAAAAACTAACCTTAACAACCGTTTAAATCTGCAGGATTTAATTGACATCGGTTATAAAGCTAAGAACTGTTTTTCTTGTGTGTGACACTTGGAATCTGACGACCAGAGTGAGTTTGACGTAGTGAAACGTTGTTTTTAGTTGCTTGATTGCTACTTTTGTTGTTATTGAAGTTGTTATTGTTTTCTGAACACTCCCAGCCAAAAGAGGTTTTGATTGTTGATAAGTTGAAGACTTAAATGGATTTTAACTATGCCAACATGCTGTTCATTTTGTTAAAGATCTCAATCTTTGATGAGTCATAGTAGATTAATACTACTTAAGGTACTATAATCTACACTGATCTCCCAATCATTTAGGTAGAACCGATTCGATCGTTTCTATTCTAGATCTATTCATTTTGATGAGTCTCGCCATAGACTTCAAAATTTTTAGGGATTACCAAATCTTGCGTCGTTCGTCTAAAAGACAACAGACATTTAGACCAAACTAGTTTCATTTTTTATTTTAGTTTAACCTAAACTAAATAATGAATGGAGGAATAGTTTGAAAGAAGAGGCCTTCGTTACAGAAGCCCTCCACATTTCTATAGGTATAGATCCCTATATCTGATTTTTACAGCATTGATCCACCCCTTAATTGGTAATTTTAGCTGATCTAATCCATGATAGCTTACATACCAGGTGCATATAGGTAAGGCTTAATGTAGAATCCCAATCATAAGCCCACCTAAAACCACATAATTGCATGACACATTGAACCAGGGTGGCACCGACTGGAAGCCATCCAGCCTGCAACCTTCGATGTGGGGACCTGCTGATCCAACGTTGGTCTTCAACCTTCATCCAAGGCCGCCTCCTCTGCTTCAATCGAGGGATCCCCTCTACATGCTGATTAAATTCCATTCTTGCTGATGAAATCAATAACCCCCATCGTTGTGGATTTACCGTTGTGGATTATAAGACTTTGTTTCCAAGGGATCACAGACTCAGTTTTCCATGGGTTAACAGACTATGTTTTCCAAAGGATTGAAAGCTTACCGCAAAGGGATTACCTACGAACAGTATAGAATTTCCAAAAACATTATGGGAATACAATTTTGAACTAACTTTTTTTTTACTTTTTTTTTTCCACTTGCTGGATTACATAGAGGTCAGAGACATTCGGTGGTATCCTTTCGTGTTGGAACTCATCTCCAAGGACAGGCGATGACTTCCAAAAAGGGGGACTGTAGTGATACACCTAACCTCTGACATTTTAGGCTTGACCTTCAAGTACACCTCTCTGCATCTCTTTGGAACTCTCAGTGTTACACCTTCTTGAAGCCTTCAAGGAGACGAGTAAACACTATTTTGGTTAACAATTATTATGAATTAATGGACACTAATTAATCAGATTGAACTTTCTTTTTAATGTGTGTTAATTCAGAATTGATCAAACAGTATTTTTGTCATTTCAATGATGATTTTACTAAACTGGTATATTTTAAATATGACAAAGTTAAGAGAACATCTCAGAATGATCATGCTTTGAACTGTCTGCTCTAGGCAGAATAAGTGTCGAAAGTTGAAGGAACAATTCTCCGTCTATTTGTTTGAACTGTTTTTGGAACGAAAGAGAAGTTCTAGACATAACTTAATCTTCGGTCTCCCGTCCGTTCTAAAAACAATTCATCTGTGCTTAAACAGAGAGTGCTCTGTTTTCACACCTGCAGGTTTTGTTTTGTCTCCGTGCTGGGACTCAGTTCTCAGCACTCACTGAGTTTTTGAGTTCTCGGGGAGAAGGGAAGACGCACGGACGTTTTTCTCCAAGCTGGAGACGCCCGGTCATTGTGCCAACTCGACCCACGTCTTCAGCAAAGGTTCAAACAGCACGTCAGCTGTGAACCCCTTCGAGTGTCAGAGCTCCAAGAGGTGACACTCTTTCTGAAGTTATCTTGAACAAAACCAGAACCAGGCATCACTCTGGGAGGCCGACGCAGACGGTCTCGAGACCGTGGCAAGATGAAAGTGGTCGCCTGTAAAACGCAGCAGCATGCACGTCTGGCTTGACTAATTTACCGGAGTTGAGACAGGATCATCTTCACGAAGGTAAAAGTGTTTCATCACGGGACGGACGTCCAGCCGAAACCGAGCAGAGGGTGCTATCTCTGGTTAACATCTCAAGATAAGATTCAACCATTTCATTTCAATCTTTTATCTTTCCTCCTTAAACTCCTCCTTATGTTTGTTTTCATCATGGTAAACTTTAAGTAATGTGCCAACAGAAAGGTCCAACTGTCTGTTTGTTTTAATTTGAATTCTTGTCAACGTAGTTATTAAATCAGAGCTAATATCGATACAAATGTTTAATGTAATTCTTGTGATAGTTTCAATAAAAGGTCTATTTTTTGGTAGACCAATATAAATTGAAGTCTAAGCGTGAAATTACATTTCTGATTAATCACAGTAGAAACAATTTAGTATCGGAAAAAGGAAGAACTCGCACTTTGGTGGCAGTTTGTGCAAGATTAAAATCTGCTAAACTGCGCATCCAATAATGGTGGCTCAGTAAGTGTTTAAATACCTTACAAGCATCATTATTCTATTACACAGCATCGGGCAGAACACATCCCCACAAGGACAGAAGGGGAGAAAAAGGAACAGAAACACATCAACAAATCTCTGCAAACATGTGGATATCCCAACTGGGCTTTTGTCAAGTCAGCAAGGAAATCTGCTAAACACAATAATGAACAGAAAAAGACTAACAGACGAAAAAACATTGTCATTCCTTATGTTGCTGGAGTCTCAGAGAATTTCAGAAGGATTTTCAACAAACACAACATCCCAGTACACTTCAAACCCAGCAGGACTCTCAGACAGAGGCTGGTCCACCCTAAGGACAGAACCCCCACACACAAACAGAGTGGTGTGGTGTACGCAGTCCAGTGCAGCGAGGACTGCCCAGACCGCTACATTGGAGAAACTAAGCAACCCATCCACAAAAGAATGTCCCAACACAGGAGAGCAACCTCCTCTGGACAAAACTCAGCTGTTCACCTCCACCTCACGGACAAGGGTCACTCTTTTGATGACCAAAATGTGCAAATTTTGGACAGAGAGCACAGATGGTTTGAGAGGGGTGTGAAGGAAGCTGTTTATGTTAAGAGAGAAAAACCTTCTCTTAACAGAGGAGGAGGTCTGAGATTTCAACTTTCCAAGACTTACAACTCAGTTTTGGGGTTGATTCCCAGACGTTTTACACCGGATGGGAGCAAAGGTAGCCTGGTTTAAACCAGACCCTTGTCCTTCACTTCGCTTCGTACTAGGGTCTGGACTTTTCCCATTGAAAAACGTTTCTTGCTGGAGGCGTGGCCTCTGCTTAGGAACAAAACCATTGGATATTTTGAACAGGGAAAGCATTCTGCTCCCTCCCCTCAGAGCCACCCCCCGTGCTCTGGTGAACTTGACTGACAGCTGCTCCGCCTCTTGCAGCGTTTCTCTCGCTGCGCAAATTCTGTGTTTATATGTTATAAAACGTTTTAATACAATAAAATCAAACCATGGATCGCTGGTCCAGCTCACCAAAAGACCAGAAAATCTGCAGGGACTCGGTCAGCAACTAAAACCCGAGTTTAATTCTCGTGACAACCTGAGGCATTTCCGTGTTCATTTTACTCAGCAGGAGGGTGGAGGAGAAGGAGGTCGAGGGAGCGATTACTTGACTTTTGGGAGAAAAAAAACAAAAAACTCCAGATAAGGGATTAAGCAGGGGAAATTAATAAATTTGTGTCACATATAAAACAGTTCTGCATCGCTTTGCATCGCTTTGAATGATGCCGTGCTGGTGAACTTGACTGACAGCTGCTCCGCCTCTTGCAGCGTTTCTCTCGCTGCGCAAACGTTTTAATACAATAAAATCAAACCATGGATCGCTGGTCCAGCTCACCAAAAGACCAGAAAATCTGATGGGACTCGGTCAGCAACTAAAACCCGAGTTTAATTCTCGTGACAACCTGGCATTTCCGTGTTTTTACTCAGCAGGAGGGTGGAGGAGAAGGAGGACGAGGGAGCGATTACTTAACTTTTGGGAAAAAACAAAACAAAAGAAAACTCCAGATAAGGGATTAAGAAGGGGAAATTAATAAATTTGTGTCACATATAAAACAATCCTGCATCGCTTTGCATCGCTTTGAATGAGAACATGCCGCTGCTCGCTGACTGAGCGCTGGCAGAGCCCTTTTATAGGGCTCTGCGCGCTGGGACTGGTGGGGGCGTGGGTTAGGGTCCAAAACTCCACCCCTTCTGTTCTCTGATTGGTCCGAACAAAAATCTACCGGAGAAATCCTTGTGGGTGGGTGAAGTCCCAGACTGTGCAGTGAAGGGAAATGAGCGGAGCTGTGCAGGAAGGCGAGGGCCAGGCTAGAGCAAAGGTGTCTTGTCTGTGAATTAGACTAACAAATTTGTTTGAGAAGCCTCTGTTGTTGGTTTGTGAGGTGTTTTTTGTCAATCTACATACAGTGTGTGTTTTCTGCCAGAGACTTCAAGGGAACCCCTTACTGGTAAGGTGTGATCTGTCAATTTACATGTATGTGTTACCTCAGCTTGCAATTTACATATGATGGTGCATGATTTCTTTAGACTGTTATAACTCCACACGCTCACATTTTGGTTTCAGTGAATTGAAAAAGCCCCCTGGATAGGGGTCGAAACGTCTTTTGGAACAAATAAAGTCCAGTTGATCTTGTATTGAACGCCTTTTTGATTTTATCATGTCCTGGACAACTGAGAATCTTCACCAGCATATTCTTTTACTGTAGCTTTAACAACCCAGTTTCAGCTTCTTCTCTAATTTTCAGCAGTCATGCACTACTCAGTATTGACCGTGAGTCTGCTGTACCTGTCATTCACAAAAGCTCCGTTTCTGTGGATCTGGTTCTCCAGTGTGAAATTAAAGGTGAAGTCTTCGATGCGCTCATTGTTGTGAATTTTCACTCTGGAGGCATACTCATCAGCTTGAAGGTGCTTGATGACATCTGGGAACCAAACTGATAGTCCGTAATACCTGAAAACAACAAGAGCTTCTGTTGGAAAGTGTGTCTTGAAAAATGACAACAACAAAAAAGCTCTTCTAGCTTGCCCTTTTATAAAGCTAAATACATGGCATTGAAAAGCAAATTTAAACATTAAAGTTTTTTATTCACATTTTTTACAAGTAAAAATAAAGAATTTTAAAATATTCTCCTATTTCCAAGGTATTACATTATAACGCTTCAGTTTTTATATAATCTCAGACTCACAGTGTAAATCTTTATGCACATGCATGCAAACAATAAATAAAATTTACACCATGATAAAATGCATTAAAAAATGCAACAATGTTCAATCAGGTTATCTACATCTGACTGACCATTGTTGGATTTGTACCTGAATTAATGAGCATGAACTGTTGGCATTAAAACACGATTAATTTATGTAATGTTTAAAATGTTCACTATATGTTGATAACATACTGTTTTATTGACCAGTTTTATTCAGTTCAGTTAATTTGATTTATTTAGCGTCTGTTCAAAACAAATGTAATCTCACGGTACTGTACAAAAACAATACATATATTATAATGTAATGTGATAGTTGCAATGCACTTTCATCACTGCTCCCCCTCACTGCCTACCTGCAATGCATTTGATGCATTATGCTAGTTTGCTCCTTTTTTATATCAAGCCTCTGCAAGCTGATTACTTACAGTGTAGCTGTATTTTACTGGTTCATCACTCTTGTAACAAGAAGATGTAAGAAAGAAGGGTGAAACCCTTCTATAGAGCTCTGCTACTTTTAAGCTCTTGTTAGAGGGTAAAGTGATGTAAAAGGTTTTCCCCTTTCTTTCTTCTTCTGGATATATGCAATTCATCTTATGACAAGGTCAAAGAGTGAGAAATGGACCAGGAGTGATCTCAGGCAATCATAAGGAGTCAGACCAACTATGGCTCTTTTCTTGGCAGTCTTGGTGTACCTGAGTGGCCTTTCACCTTTTTCCAATACGTGCATAGTGCTGGAGGTCCCCAATATGTTGCATTTCTTGAAATGTTCTCTATGTTTGACAAGTTGTTTGTGGTTAAGCAACTGTTTAGTTTTACTAGCAAGGTTAGTGCTGCTATGGTGTCAGGGTCAAAGGTCATCCTTCAGAAATGTTCATTGGACTTAGCAAGTTTTGTGTACTGTATATGAAATGTATGTCAGAGGCTTTGGGAAGGAGCAGGGCTTAATTTGAACAGATCCTGCCAGAACAAGATCCGGGACCTCTCTTATTTTGTCAGTGAGTGTTCCGGCAACTGTTTGCTTGGATCGGGCAACTCTCAGGCTTACTAATAATAATTTTATGAAAAGATATGACTGCCTTGTCATTTGGGGAGCGATGTTGCTCCCCTCTGCTGCTGAGACAATAAATAAGTAACTCCGACATCTCTGCTGCTGTTTTTATGATGCTCTGGACACTTGTCACCCACAGAATGCATGAAAAAAATAGTATAAACTCAAAGTGAGAGTGATACCTGCCCCTTTTCCTCTTTTGCATTGACAAAATCTTTTAGTTTTGTCAATGAGTTTGTCAAACACAATTTTGATGTTTTTTTTTTGTAAATACACAAGTAATGTTTAATAAATGTGAGGACTCCATTCTCTAACAAAATATATTTTATGTCATTAAACAACTTGTAAGTTTCTCCTCTGGTGAGCATGTGTGTTCCCCAGGTCAGACTGCCTGCTTTGTATCAAACAAAGGGAACACACTTCTGAAGCCACAGAGCTCGAATGTCCAACGTAAAGCTAACCACCGCGGTAGAGCATTGAGGCTCCAGCATAGCACGAACAGTTCAGAAACAATTTGAAATGAGAGAAAAATAAGCTATTTATTAACTGATTAAGTTGTGTTTTAGACCGCTTATTGCTAGCAAATCTATTCTGATCCAAAGTGCAGCTGTGACTAGTTCTGAATGAAGGCTTTACAGCAGAAAGCCCTTCTCTTCCAGGTATCGTACTGGACAAGTAAACTGGACAATATTCTGGCAATTTAGTGATATTTTCACAGTTGTGATCTTGACTGGTCTTGAAATAAAATTCTGCGTCTTCAATATCTGAGACAAGACTGAGACCAAATACGGTCAAGTCCGAGACAAGACCAAGACCATCAAAAAGTGGTCTCAAGACCGGTCTTGAGACCAAGCCCAGAGAAGAGAAGACTATTTTGCCTAGTTCAGTCTGCACTGAGGGAACACTGAATGTGATAATGTCTTGAGAGCACACGTTGTAGCTTCACTCACGCAGTGACATGTAGGAGATGTATGAAGGCAGCAGACCAAGAAGTGATTTACAGATTAAAATGTACCACTGAGAGAGTCTGCGTTAAGTTAATGATGACCATTTAACAAGTGAATTCAGGGTGCAGTGATGGTAACGGTAGTCACAGACAGTTTTGAATCTTAGCGAACCATGATAGACAGCGTTCAACATCTGCAAGGCGATTGTATGGGCGTTTATGTAAATAATGTCACCGTAGTCAATGAAGGGAAGGAAAGTAGGTACAAGTTGTTTCCTAGCATTCCGAGTTAGACAGGTTCTATTTCTGAAAAAGACACCCAATTTAACTTTCAGTTTCTTTATCAAGTTTTCCACATGGAACTTAAAAGAGAGATGCAAATTGACCAAGATCCCAAATATTTGTAGGAACTGACAAACTCTATAGGAGCACCATTCAAAAATAAATTCAAGGGAAGAACTCTTGGGATGTTGGATAGTCTAACCTCGGATTCAGGAGGAGCATTGTGATTTTTGTTCTGGTTGTGGAACACTGGACGAGCTCTACCCTCAGCAGGGTCCTGGAGGGTGTGTGGGAGTTTGCCCAACCAGTGTACATGTGCTTTGTGGACTTAGAGAAGGCATTCCACCACATTCCTTGGGGAACCCAGTGGGAGGTACTCTGGTAGTATGGGTACCAGGCCCTTTGATACGGGCTGTTAGGTCCCTGTAGACCAGAACAAGATCTTGGTCCACTATGCCGGCAGTAAGTTGGGCTCGTTCCCAGTGAGAGTTGGATTTAGCCAAGGTTGCCCTTTGTCACAGAGTCTGTTTATAACTTTTATAGACAGAATTTCTAGGTGCAGCCAAGATGTTGAGGGGATCTGTTTTGGTGACCTTAGGAACACATATCTGCTTTTTGCAGATGATGTGGTCCTATTGGATTCATCGGGATATGATCTACAACTTTCACTTGAGCAGTTCGCAACCAAGTGTGATGCGGCTGGGATGAAGATCAGTTCCTCTAAATCCGAGGCCTTGGTCTTGAGCCAAAAAAGGGTAGAGTACCCTCACTGGGTAGGGGAGGAGGTCTTGCCCCAAGTGGAGGAGTTCAAGTATCTTGAGGTCTTGTTCACTAATGAGGGAAAAATGGAGCAAGAGATCAATAGGCGGATAGGTGTGGCATCTGCACTGAAGCGGGCACTGTACCGGTCTGTCGTGGTGAAGAGAGAGCTGAGTCAAAAGGCAAAACTTTCAATTTACATTCCTACTCTCATCGATGATCATGAGCTTTGGGTTGTGACCAAAAGAAAGAGATCTCGGATACAGGCGGCTAAAATCAATTTTCTCCACAGGGTGTCTGTGTTCTCCCTTAGAGATAGGGTGAGAAGCTCAGTCATCCGGGATGGACTCAGAGTAGAGCCGCTGCTTCTCCACATCGAGAGGAGCCAGTTGAGGTTGCTCGGGCATCTGGTTAGGATGCCTCCTGGACGCCTCCCTGGTGAGGTTTTTCAGACACGTCCCACTGGGAGGAGACCCAGAGGAAGACCCAGAGGAAGACCCAGGATATGCTGGAAGGAGAATGCTTCTTGGCTGGCCTGGGAACGCCACAGGATTCCGCCAGAGGAGCTGGCCCAAGTGGCTGGGGAGAGGGAAGTCTGGGCCTCTCTACTTAAGCTGCTACCCCCACGACCAGACCCCAGATAAGTGGAAAAAAATGGATGGATGGGTGGATGGATGGAAGGAACTCTTGGGACCGACTTCCTGTTTGAAAACAACATTACTTTGGAGATCTAGGTGGCTGGTTTACAAATATGTATGGTGGTGGCGATCTTGGATTTGGAGAGAGTCAGAGTCAGAGTCAGAGAGTCTTTATTGTCATTTGCACCGCATGTGGTACATGAGATGAAAACGAGATTATGTACACGAGGTCCCAGTTACATCCAACAACAAATGAAAGAGAAAAACAGTAATAACATCGAGAACTAACTAAGAAAAACATCAACTAGTAATACACTAAGCCTAATATAGTGGGAATAAACAGCAGCACGAACATGAGTTTGTATGAGCAGATGGTCACAGATGAACACAGATGAACACAGCAACAAGAAAACATATCAGCATCACCATGATGTGATATTTTGCAGTGTTTATTTTAATTTTATTTTTATTTATTCATGAGTCTAACAGCCTCAGGGTAGAAGCTGTTCCTCAGTCTAGTGGTTCTACACTTGATGCTCCTCAACCTCCGTCCTGAGGGGAGTGGGGCAAAGAGTGAGTGTGCTGGATGAGTGAGGTCTTTCATGATACAGGTGGCTCTTTTCCTGCATCTAGAGGTGTAAATGTCTGTGATGGTGGGGAGACTGACTCCAACAGACTTCTGTGCAGCCTTCACCACTCTCTGCAGAGCTTTCCTCTCTTCAACTGTGCAGCCTCCATGCCACACGTTGATGCTGGAGCACAGGATGCTCTCCACTGCACACCTGTAGAACGAGGTGAGAACTGGGCTGCTCAGACCGGCTCGTCTCAGCCGTCTGAGGAAGTAGAGTCTCTGATGACCTTTGGATGTGGAATTTGGATGTGGTAATCTAATTTTTCAATGACCTTTCCCCCCAGAGTGACCTTTCTTACACCTTGATGTAGCCACACACCAAAATAGAAGTTAGTACCTCACTTATTTTCCTAGTTATCAAGCTCACAACATGCATGCACAGACAGACGGATGGTGTTTCCAATTCCCCCATCGCGCTTCACAAGGTGGGACAAAAAATTGGATAAGAATTTATCATTTATTCAGAGTGAGACATTGTGTACCTTAGAGCTTAGTTCTTTGTAGAAATTTTTATTATGCTGAAAAGTAGTGATGGCTTTGTTGAGTCCATCACACGTGGCAAAAGACAGAATTATTAAATATGATGGAAGCAAAAATTAATAACAAAGGAAGTATAGAAAAAAAGCCAGAGGTCATATACAGATCATGCCTTACCCAAATGACAAAGTGAACCAGACTGCAGCCAGTTTCACAGTGTTTTCTTTCACTGGATAGTTAAAACATCGCAGAAAAGTCAACCAGATCTGTTAGGAAACAAAATTATGTTCACTGGGTTTAAATTACCCAATTTGAAACAAATAAGAGCAAAGAAATTGTAAAGAAATGCATCATACTCCTCTGAGCTCAGCTTTGAACTTGAAGAGGACTTTGAATACAGGGTTGGCTGACTCATTATGCATCTCAATCAGCTCATCCAGCTGCCGTGGAACTTTGATCCTGTTCACCTACACAGGGACACACTGAGCTGTCACCTGTTGACAGTGCTACAGTAGGAAATGCGAGGACACACAGGATACTCACAGTGAAGACTTTCTCAGGCTCTCCTCGTGCTCGCATGTTGATATCATGGATGTGTTTAAGCACCATCCAGGCCTCGTCATGTTTGCCTATCTAGGAAACAAGCATAGTCAACAAGTTAAATTACACTAAAAAAGGCTCTGTGTTATGAAACTTTGTAAGTAGTTGAGATAAGTGTTTTTATTTATGTTTTTCTGACTAATGTTTATCAATTTTTTATGCTAAGAGTTAATGCTTTCTGACTATTATTTTATTAATTTTAGCGTCATAATGACCAAATGACTCGTGTCCGGTTGACTGTGAGATACACGTTGTTTTGCAAACTTTGTTTTGATAAATGCCAGGTTGTTGGAGGAAAGGCTCGGCCCGTCTTTCTTCCCACAGAAACCTGCAGCTTTTCCTGGAAAGGGAGTGAGGTACACAACTTGCTTCTATGCGATCCCACAGTCAACCAGACATGTTGATGTAAGATAGAGATGAGTTGTAGTTTCAGTTGAGGGCAAACTGACCCAGGTGCCTAGCACCACTTTGCTTTGAAAAACAGAGTGAGTAAAGGCATCACACACACGCACGTACACACGCACGTATGCACACACACATATACCCCACAAGGTATAAAAATGAACAGCGCACTTAGAGTCTTTGAAGTCTGTCCACAAGTCTTTGGCCCAGACGTCCGGTCGAGCATTGATGACCATATCTCCCGCTGAACTGTATGACTTCCCGGTTCAGTGTCAAGGTGAGAGATTGTAATTTTTACACGTCAATGCCTAAGTGTGTGTATTTAAGTTTTACTGTGGCGAGATTAAACAGACACTTTGATCTTAGCAGGAAAACTGTTTGTGTGTGACTTGTACATCTGAGGTGATCGTACAACTTTGTTTGTTTTGTTGTTTTTCCTTTTTCTGTCACTGACTTTTTAAATAAATGACACATCATTATTTTAAAAGGAGTCTGTGATTGTTTGATTCTAAACAACTGCGATCCTTCACTTACCCAGAAAATATCATAAAACAGTAGTGCTGCAGATTAGTCAAAACAGTTATTCACTTATTGACACAAGCATGAAATTCAGCATAGATTCCTAAACCAATCTTTTTTTTTTAAATGACATACAAATAGAAACACAACAGTTGCCATGTTTCTGAGATTAACAAAATCTTTTTATGGTTATGACTTTTGAATTAAGACTTTATTCATTCATTCATTCATTCAACCTTTATTTATACAGGCTAGCCTCGTTGAGTCATGGGGACTCATTTACAAGAGGGACCTGTCTCACTCACACCAAACAACCATCCACTCTCACACTCACACCTAGGGTCAATTTAGAGTCACCAATCAGCCTAACATGCATGTTTTTTGGTCTGTGGGAGGAAACCGGAGTACCCGGAGGAAACCCACGCATGCACGGGGAGAACATGCAAACTCCACCCAGAAAGGCCCCGGACCGGGATTTGAACCGGCAACCTTCTCGCTGAGAGGCAGCAGCTCTACCAGTTGTGCCACCGTGTTGCCTGCCTTTATACATCCACTCAGGATCTTCCGCTTGTTCCGAAGTTGGGTCACTGTGGTAGCAACTTGAGCAGGGAGGCCCAGACCTCTCTTTCCCAGCTACCTCTTCCAACTCTTCTAAGAAGAGTCCAAGGTGTTCCCAGGTCAACCAAGAGGTATAGTTTCTTCAGAATTTCCTGGATCTTCCCCGGGGTCTCCTCCCAGTTGGACATGCCCGAAGCACGTCATTAATGATGGAACACAGGGAGGATCCTTACCAGAGTTTGTGGCCATAGGTGAGGATACAAATGTAAACTGACCGGTAAACAGATAGCTTCACCTTACAGCTCAGCTCCCGCTTAACTAGAATGGACTGGCTGTGTATCATGCTCTATTCCCTCACTCATGGACAAAAAAAAGAATCTTGTCAATCTTGTCAACCTCAAGAAACTTGAATTCCTCAACTTGAGACAGAACCTCACTCTCGACCCGAGTAGAGCAATCCACCCTTTTCCGACTGAGTATCATAGTTTCATATAAGGAGGTGTTGATTCTCATCCCAGCCATTCCACACTTGGCTGCGAACCACCCCAATGAGAACTGAAGATCATGGGATGATGATGCCAACAGGATCACATAATCTTCAAATAGAAGAGAAGGGGTCCTGAGGCCAGCAAAACCGGATTCCCTCCAACTCCTGGCTGCACCAAGAAATTCTGTCCATAAATGTTATGAACAGAATTGGTGACAACGGGCAGTCCTGGCAGAGTCCAACTCACACCCTGAAGGCATGACGCTTTCGGCAATGCAAACCAAACTCTCACACTGAAGAATTTGTAGCAACCCCAATCCCATACTCATAGAGCACCCACTCAATGTACCTTGAAAAACACAGCCAAATGCCTTCTACAAGTACACACAGCACATGTATACTGGATAGGTAAATTCTAGTGGTGTAACGTACACGTGGGTGTACCGAACCGTTTCGGTACGGCACGTTCAGTTCGGTCCACGTGAGTACTATTTCGGTCATTTTTTTAACTCATTAAATTTTATTAACGAGAGATCATCTGCCGTGGAACAAATATTCCTAAGCATGTTTCAGCAGGGCACTATTATCTTGCAGCACATATCATTTAGCAGCCTAGCATCTCCTCGCGGTCATAGACATAAACAATTTAAACATAAACATATTCATGTCTGTGGTTGAGGTTTCCTATTTGGTAACATAATGTCTTTCTTGTTAAAAGACGTGAACAAATCCAAAGCTGTGTGTCGACGTTTCACAGAGATTGGATCTGCAGCAGGGAACACGTCTAACTTGTTAACGTAATTGTAACGTCATGATCCGAACGTGAACGTCTTCTACAAGCAAGAAAAGCAGCTTGTTGCAAACACCGATAACAGCAGCATTTAAGCAACCTTTATCAGGTAATTCAGATCGGTCTAGAGCAATAACACAAGCTGTAGGAGTTTTTAAAGCTCTGGATCTACGTCCGAATGTTGTTGATGCGTCAGCTTTAAAGTTCTTTATTTATTTATTTTTTATTATTATTTTTTTTTACCTTTATAGATGGCCTCCCTTCTCACCTTACAGCCATCCTCTCACACCGATATGATTTTTTAATTTTTTTTATTTTTAATAGAGAGAAAGGAAAGATAGAAAGTAAGACAACAAAACACAACAATTATCCACAAAAAGAGCACAATGCAAACACACCCAACCTCCGTCTGAATCCTGTAAAGTACATGACAGAACACAGCAACGAAACAATAGTGCTGGGATGGCCAAAAGGATGGCCCAGCACAGAAGATCAACATCATCAGGTCAGGACTCTGCGGTCTACACTCATCTCCAGGCCAGCGGTCACTCTTTCAGGGATAATAATAATAATAATAATGAATTTAATTTATAACGCACTTTTCATTAATGAAAATCTCAAAGTGCTACAAAGTGCAACAGAATTAAATGTCAATAAAACAAGTAATAAAACAAATAAAATCAATAACAGTATCAACTAAGATCAAAGGTAGAATCATGAGGAGGCAGAGTATGCTCGGTTGAAAAGAAAGGTCTTCAAGCCGCTCTTAAAGTCAACCAGTGACTGTGGGGCTCTCAGGCAGTCAGGAAGAGAGTTCCACAGGCGGGGGGCAGCCACACTGAAAGCCCGGTCTCCCATGGTCCTTAATTTGGTTCTCGGAATGTGAAGGAGATTACTGTTCTGTGACCGCAGAGACCGGGTGGATGAGTATGGAATAATAATGTCCTTTAGATAATCTGGTGAAGTTCCGTGTAAGCATGGATGTGTAATGAGAGCAGTTTTGTACTGAATTTTTGTACTGAATTCTGTAGGTGACAGGAAGCCAACCTGATGAAGATGTTCACATCCTTGATAGAGAGGAACGATGGTTTGAGAGAGGAGTAAAGGAGGCCATCTTTGTGAAAAGAAACCGTCCATCATTAAACAGGGGTGGAGGCCTCCGGGTTCAACTGTCCCCCTCCTACAATGCTGTTATTGCTAGTATCACTCAGCCCTCTGTGAATAGCAAACAACCATCAGGGTGCTAACGATCCATTGTTAGGCTGATGGTCCTCCTTGATCATGTGAGCAGCTGGTTTCGGCTGTCATCAGCCAACTGGTTGTGTAACACTGTGAGAGGGTGCTATTTATAAGACTGAGCTGAACACAGCACCTCAGACTGAGGAAGTCTTTCGGACGAAAGACAAAACGTTTCTACAATTTTTTTGCTTTGTTTTGTTTTGTTTTTTGAATGTCCAGAGGACCAGACTTAGCTTTTTTAGATAATGAAAGAAGTTAATAGCTTTACAGACAAAAAAAATCAGAAGATTGTATGGATATGGACATGACGTTTGTAAAAAACATAATGAGTCTTGTAATTGAACCATTCACATACATTTGTAATTTATCCTTTACAACAGGTGTATTTCTAGATAGAATGAAAGTAGCTAAAGTGGTTCCATTTTTCAAAACCGGTGACAAATGTGTATTAAATAATTATAGACCGATATCCCTACAGTTCTCAAAAATCTTGGAAAAACTATTCAACATTAGATTAGACAAATTCGTTGTGAAACAAAACATTCCAACAAATAACCAATGTGGTTTTAGAGCTGGTCTTTCTACATCTATGGCACTTATGGATTTTGTGGAACAAAGTACAGGTATCTACTACTGTTGACCGAAAACAATACAGTATTGTGTAAGTGTTTTTGTGGATTTAAAAAAAGCGTTTGATACTATTAATCATAGTATTCTCCTAAACAAATTACTAAAGTATGGAATAAGAGGTTTAGCCTCACAGTGGTTATGCAGTTACTTAGAAAATAGAAAACAATATGTACAGTTGGATGATGTGTAATCAGATCACTGTACTATTACATGTGGAGTTCCTCAGGGATCAATACGTGGTCCGAAATTGTTCATTTTGTATGTTAACGATTTGGTTAAAGTGTCTAGAGTCACAAATTGCGTTCTTTTTGTTGATGACACAACTTTTTATTGTTCTGGAAATAATATTGACCAATTACTGGATTTATTGATGAAGGAGTTTGTTAAAATCCAAAACTGGTTTAGACTTAACAAATTATCACTAAATTTGGAAAAAACAAACTATATGATATTTAGTAATAGAAATAAATCAACTGATATTCCATTTTTAATCGAGGACTCAGTGATTCGCAGAGTCATGGAGGTAAAATTTCTGGGTGTTGCTATTGATGATAATCTATCATGGAAACAACATATTAATTTGGTTAAAACAAAAATATCTAAATCAATTGCAGTATTTTATAGTTAGATATCTACTAAACGATAAAGCATTGTATCTGTTGTATAATTCAATGACTTTGTATAATCAAATGCCACATTTGATTTATTGTGTTAATATATGGGGAAAAGCATGTAAAAGCAGCACAATGCCTATTTTTATTTTGCAGAAAAAAATTGTAAGAATTATAACAAGAAAACATTACTGTCACCCATCTAGTGAATTATTTCATCAGTTGAAATTGCTATAATTCTATGAGTTGGTGGATTATAACATTTTGTTACTTATGTATAGCTCATAAAAATACACTACTGCTAAATATCCAAATGTATTTTGTGAAAAGATCAGGCTGCTACAATCTCAAAGGAAAAGACGTATTTGTGAAACCGCAATTTAGAACTAGTTTGAGGGGAAGAACTACCGTAATTCAGGGAGTAGGATTGTGAAATAACTTAAAGACAGAAATTAATGAAGCCAAATCAATCCCTGTCTTTAAGAAACTGGTTAAAGTTGATTTGTTAAACAAATATACATGAATGTACTTTTGAGTAATATATATATAATAGTAAGTTGAATGAGTTGTTTACTTGTTTTGTTATTATAGAAAAATTTGTTTAAATGAGATAAATAAGGAGCAGATTTCATAAGATACTTTCATCATCTGCTACCTTTTCATTTTATATTTTATATATTTTTTCTTTTTAATTCATATTGTCCATTGTTGTATTCATTATTGTGAAATGAATAAATTTAATTTAAAAAAAAATTCTGCCAGTATGGCAATGTTTAGTGTGTTTTACCTCCAGGTAGAAGCGAGGGCTCTCGGGCATAAAGGTGAGAGCTACAACTGCAGACACACATGGCAGCGCACACACCACCACAAACACTCTCCAGCTGTGGAACTGGTAGGCTGACCCCATGCTGAAACTCCAGCCTGCACACAGAAGCAGTCACATGAATGCACACAAAGGTCAGTTAACATAATGAGATGCTGCATCTGTGTTTCAAATACAACTTAACAAGATAAAATTAGAATAACGCATACACAAAATGACATTCATATACTGAAAACGGTTTCTATCTCCAACTGACAGATAAATATATTTTTCTGCCAATGCCTGAATTTAATTAACCTTTAAGTCAAAGCACTGCACATATTCAGCCTATACAGATAAAAAACTGTCTTTCTTGCCTCCCTCAGACCTGTTTCTCATTATTTATCACCATTTCAAGTATTCTTTTTGAAATAAGTCATTTCTTTTTATTAAAGTGATTAAAGCATTTAAGGTACCACTTCACAAGAAAACTATTGGGCTTCTGTCAGAGTTGAACATTTCAAGTATTCTTTTTGAAATAAGTCATTTCTTTTTATCTAATTGACACAAGATTTCATGACTGTCAACATCCATCCATTGTTTAATCCACTATTTCCTACAGGGCTGCAGGAGGGCTAGTGTCGATCTCTAGTATTCATTGCATGAGTGGCAGCATTGACCCTGGACAGGTCAACACAGGTCACAACAGACATTTTAAACATTTTCCTTTTCTGTTGGCATTCTCACAAACAGTTTCATTTCAACCATATAATAAGTTTTTTTTTCACAGTTCCGGTACAATAATTTTTTGGCCTTTTTCACAGTCCATTCTGTGTGAGCATATCAAATATTAACTGTGGGAGGAATTCAGTGAGGCTCTGAATAGAGATTCTCTATCAGCTCTGAGGAGATTCTCACAAACAATCAAGTGGATGAGGAAGGGAAACCAATCCTTTACCAACACTGTGTATAGTGGAGTTGGAGTGATATTGACCTCAGCCAGTGATGTCTGTAAACGGTGGAAGATATTCTTCTCAGACTTTCTTAATCCCACCAACACATCTGCCATGGAGGAAGCTGAGCCAGGGAGCTTGGGGTTGGTCCATCTATAATTGGGGCTGATATACTGAGGTGGTTAAGGTTAAAAAGTTCTACAGTGGTAGGTCTCTGGTGGTGGATGATGTCCGCACTTAGTTCCTCAAGTCTCTCGATGTAACTGTACTGTCTTGGTTGACATACCTTTACAACATCACTTGGGCATCAAGGGCAAAGCCAATGTATTGGCAAACTGGGGTGGTGGTTCACCTTTTCAGAAAGGGGGACCGAAGGGTGTGTTTCAAATACAGTACAGTATAATCATTCTCCTTAGCCTCCCCAGCAAGGTCCATTTGGGGGTGCTAGAGAAGAGAATGTGATTAATGGTTGAACCTCAAATTCAGGAGGATAAATGAAGGTACCATCCTGGCCACTGAATACTAGACTAAATCTTTACTCTCATTAGGGACCTCAAGGGGGCATAGGAGTTTGCCCAACTAGTCTACATGTGTTTTTGTGGACTTGGGGAAGCCATTCGATTATGGTCCTTGAGATTCAACTATGGTCATAAACTTTGGGTAGTTACTGAAAGAATGAGGTCATGGATACAAGTTGTCTAAAGGAGTTTTCTTTGCAGGGTCACTATCCAGAGGGCTTTATCAATTCAGTGTGAGCAGACTGTGTGCGCGTGGAATTATAACAGTCTTAGGAGTCACACACAAACCTATGTAAATTGCAAGCTGAGGTAACACATACATGTAAATTGACAATTTGATAAAGCCCTCTGGATAGAGGTCGAAACGTCTTCTGTAACAAATAAAGTCATGTTGATCTTGTATTGAACGCCTTTTTTGATTTTAACACTCTTTTTAGTCATGCAAATTCTCAAATTTT